>OY744503.1:3583506-3846166 GCA_963556185.1 Pseudopediastrum boryanum
ACATAGATACTTTGGGAGTTCACAGCTGGGAACCTCTTGGAACCAGCCGTTATGCTCAACACCAGAGATGAGCAACACACGTTATCACAGCCTACCAAAGTATCTATGTACCTTTTGGTCTTGTAAATTCCAAAAAAATAAAAAAATACACATGTCCACAGCTGATGACCTCACCACCGTCATTCAGGAGGCGGTCCAGCCATTCTGCCGGGCCAGTGGTGCCCAAGTGAGCCTCCCTAAATCCTGGGGTTTGACCCTGGGCAGCCACCCATCCATTGTGGGTACCCATGGGCCTACTGGCATTACCTTCAAGGCGCCCCTAGACTTTGTCAGGCACCTTGGCATCCCATTGTCTCCTATGCTTGCTCACGTGGCCACTGCTGCCTTGTATGACAGCAAGCTCAAAGCCATTTGTGCTCGCGTACGCCATTGGTCCCGCTATGATCTTTCCCTTCTAGGCAGAGCCCACGTGGCCAAGCAAGTCCTTGCATCCACCCTCTCCTACCATGCCACCTTCCTTCCCCCTCCCCTGATACTCTAGCAAAGATTTCACGCATTTTGTCGGGATATGTGATGCGTAACCACTTAGTGGAGGATGGTGGTCCACCACTTAGGGGCCGCCCTTCCAAGTTAGTTATGTCCCTGCCAGTGGAACTTGGTGGGATTGCCTTGGTCGATCTAGAGGCCCACACACAAGCGCTCAGGGCCAAGGTCCTAGCCATGCTGTTGCACCCTAAATGGCTACCATGGAAAGGGCTGATGACAGCATCTTTTGGGAGGGCCTTCCCAGGGCTCGGGTTGGCTGCTTGTGTCCAGCATTGCCTCCCCACACGAGTCACAGTTGGCCTTCCCCAACGCCATGCTGCTTACCTGCAAGCCTTCAGGCAACTCGGGGTTCATCGTAGTGTTGGCCATCTTAGCATGACCAAAGAGCAGATCGCATTGGAGGCCTTGCAAGGCAACCACTCTGTAGCCAAAGAGGATGGTTTTTTTTTTCGGGAATTTACAAGACCAAAAGGTACATAGATACGTTGAGAGTTTACAGCTGGGAACCTCCCCGAACCAGCCGTTATGCTCAACACCAGAGATGAGCAACACACGTTATCACAGCGGATGGGTTGGCCTTTTTCCCATCTGCCTCCCTCCCACAGGAGCTGCGCGGCCACTCCTTGTTGGGCCAGGTTCCTGCTGCCTCCTTGACTCTCCTAAAGCTCCCGGCCACATGGTCAGCCAAGCTTAGTGGGCCTTTTGACTGCCCATGGTCGGTCAACAGTGCAAGGACATATGCGCGTCGTGTAGGGGTGGGCCCAACCCAATATTTCAAGGTTCTCGCTACCCACCAGCTTCAGGCGTGCTTGGTGGCCCCACCAACTCTTCTTTGGCAGCCTGCATATGTGGTGGACACTCCCCACCCGTCGGACCCAGAGGCTGTGATTAAATATCTTGTGGGATCATGGGACAGCATCCAAATAGACCCTAGTGTGTGGTGCTTGGGGTCGGCTACTCTCCTGACGTATGAGGTAAAGTTGGCCACCTCCCGGATTATCCAATGGCACTGCCGGAAGGCGCCGGGGTGGGTTCCAGGGGCAGGCTTGCGCCCCAAGCTTTGGGGTGAGGGAGGGGGCTCGGGACCCGCCTTGGTCTCCGCTGTAACAAATATTGCCTCCCGCCAGAAGCGTCGGTTTGAGGAGGCTCTAGCCGCGTCGGGGGGTAGTGGGGTTGGTCGTCCACCTGTGCCAGCTGCGGATCTGGCTCCCATCTATCATGCTTCTTGGTTTGACCCCTCTCCTCCTCGCCAACATGTCCGCCAACGGGTGGAGAACCGCGCAGCTGCGGTTACCCAGCAACGCCTGGTACAACAGGCAGCACACGCAGCTATCCTTTTCCCACTCATTGATGATACATGCGATCCTGTTGGGGCTCCTCTTAGTGATGAGGATGTGGCCTCTCCCTCTTGGTGCAAAGCTTGGAGGCGAGCCGCACATAAACGGCTCCCCCGGTCCACGCGAGTGTTTGCTTGGCGCGTGCTCCATGCTGCCCTCCCATGTGGTGGAGCTACAGTTGTGTTTTTTCCGCCTAGGGATCCAGCTCTCTCTAACGCGCGATGCAGCAACCTTGGCTGCACCACATTGCCACTGAGGCCTTTGGAAACACTCCACCACCTCTTCTTCGAGTGTGCCCCATGTCATCGGGCTTTAGAGTGGTTGTGTCACCTCTGGGGTTTAATCGACCCCGAGCATCCTGCCCCACCCATGCTGCCCCATGTTCTGCTGGCAGATGATCAGTTTTTTTTTTGGGAATTTACAAGACCAAAAGGTACATAGATACTTTGGGAGTTCACAGCTGGCCCACAGGCCCACCTAGAGAGCCCTGGAGAGCACACTGCCAGAATTGTCCTCAAACCCTAATGAGTTGTGCAGACCCCCAAACCCCTGATTACCCTTAAAGTGGCATACCTGGCACCGAGAACCTTGAGAGCTTTAAGACCATCCGAGGGTGGCCACCCACAACAGGCGAATGCAGAAACACAGCTTACAACTCAGACACTAGGACCACCTAGGACCACCTAATCAGAACTGAAAAATCCTAGACAACCAGTGCGTTAAAAATGGCCCACATGCCCACCTAGAGAGCCCTGGAGAGCACACTGCCATTTGTCATGTGCTCTAGAAATTCCTGCACCCCAAGGAGGTAGGTGGGGAGTACCCATGACCTTTTCCCCACCAATGGCTCCTGTGGGGGCTTAAGCTCCACGGCCGCCGCTGCATGATCCCCTGGCACCTGCCCATACACGTGCGCACAAGAGGCCAACCACTGAGCATCCAACACCTCTTGAGAAATCAACCACCGTGTGGTGCGACCTGAAGAGACAACATGGTTGGCGGAGTGGGTTGTGCGGGTGTATTCCATTGCTTGTGGATTATGCAGCCGCCAAACATCCGTGAGACCTTGCTCTGCTTGCACCGCTTGCAGGCTGTCCCCCCCAATCAATCTGCTATTTTGAGCTGGATTTGCTTGTTGAGTCTGCACATCCAGTTGTGATGTGACACAGTTGAAATCCCCCGCCATGAGCAGGGAGCTGCCAGAAGGCCGTGCTTCTGCCGCTTCCCGGAGTTGAGTGGTATAAAAGCCAGCTCTATCCGCCGGCTCTACAGGGCCATAGACCCCCAGAACTGCCCATGGGTGCCCTGCTTCACTACTGAACTTCACCATTAACAATCTTCCGTTAGTATCCTTAAAGGCCACCGTTGGATCCACTATAGCTAATCCCGGCCGTACTAAGATGGCCACTCCTCGTGAGGAAGAAGTGCCATGGCTCCAAAAAGCTTGTCCCTCCCATGGCAGGCCTGGGCCTGCCCCCTCTTGAGCCCAGCGAGTGGTTTCCCTGTCATCTGTGCTGTGAGTCTCACAAAGAACCACAATGGAGTAGCGGAGGTCACGCATGCGTTGGAATAGACCCCGGCGTTTGTTGCGGCTGCGCATGCCGTTGACATTCACCACTAGGCAAGAGAGGGCACACCCATTCACACCTGGGGTCCCAGGCATTATGCAGGGGCCCCCCTGGGGCTGCTGGTTTCGCGGCTACCATATTGCCGCTCGGGGTCAGGAGCCCGGCGGGTCCTGCTGCTTTTTCTAGTGGATAGGAGGCCACCTGATGAGGTGTCAGAGCCATAACCCCCAATCTTATATCTCTCCTCTAGCCACAAGATGGCATATCTAGGTAAAGATGCAGTGCCTCGTGCCCCAGTGCCACCTTGGTGGTTGTCTCGTGCCAGAGGCGAACTCCCGAGGAATGCATAGAACTCCCTAATGACGGACTCCTTGGTCTCCCCTGCTTTGAGCTCATGTTCGTCAAGAGCATATGCCATGTTGTCATACAGGGCATTATCTTTCTTCCATGCTGTCCAAGCTCTCTCAGCCCGTGTCTGCCTAGGCGGTGACGGCTGTTGGTGCTCTCGTCTGTGCTGCTGTTGTTGCTGCCCTGGTTGTGGGTGTATCTGCTGCTGCTGCTGTTGACGGCGTTGGAGGTGCTGTTGTTGCAGCCGTTGTTGCTGAGCCTGGTATAGCTCCTGCTGGCGCTGTTGCTGTTGCTCCTGCTCTTGCCTCTCTTGCTGCTGGCGTTGTGCCAAAGAAGAGCTGGTGGGGCCACCAAGCACGCCTGAAGCCGGTGGGTAGCGAGAACCTTGAAATATTGGGTTGGGCCCACCCCTACACGACGAGCATATGTCCTTGCACTGTTGACCGCCCATGGACAGTCAGAAGGCCCACTAAGCTTGGCTGACCATGTGGCCGGGAGCTTTAGGAGAGTCAAGGAGGCAGGCGGAACTTGGCCCAACAAGGAGTGGCCGCGCAGCTCCTGTGGGAGGGAGGCAGATGGGAAAAAGGCCAACCCATCCTCTTGGGCTACAGAGTGGTTGCCTTGCAAGGGCTCCAATGCGATCTGCTCTTTGGTCATGCTAAGATGGCCAACACTACGATGAGCCCCGAGTTGCCTGAAGGCTTGCAGGTAAGCAGCATGGCGTTGGGGGACGCCAACTGTGACTCGTGTGGGGAGGCAATGCTGGACACAAGCAGCCAACCCGAGCCCTGGGAAGGCCCTCCCAAAAGATGCTGTCATCAGCCCTTTCCATGGTAGCCATTTAGGGTGCAACAGCATGGCTAGGACCTTGGCCCTGAGCGCTTCTGTGTGGGCCTCTAGATCGACCAAGGCAAGCCCACCAAGTGTCTGAGTTGTAAGGTGTGTTTCTGCATTCGCCCGTGTGGTTGTTTCAGGTATGCATGTCTTATGAGCACTCTCTGTATGTTGTTGCATCTCTCTGCCCTCATAGCTTTAATGCGTGGCCTTAGCATGTCTTCGCCTCGCTGTCCCTGTCCTGTATTCTGTATGTATCTTAGTGTGGAGGCATGTTTGAGCCCCTCCTTGCCATTTGCCGTGTTTGCCCTGCGTCTGGTAGGCTGTGATAACGTGTGTTGCTCATCTCTGGTGTTGAGCATAACGGCTGGTTCCGGGAGGTTCCCAGCTGTGAACTCCCAAAGTATCTCTGTACCTTTTGGTCTTGTAAATTCCAAAAAAAAAAATAACACCACCAGACCTCTGGTCCCTTGGAGCAAAAGAGACACCCACCTACGGGCCGCAAGGGGGACGCCGAGGGCCTCCATGCAGCGGTCTAACCAGCCTCTATGCACCCGATCATAGGCCTTATTATAATCTAAACCTACAATGCAAGCAGCCGCTTGGGTTGCTTGTACATACTCCAATTCCTCAAGGTGGAACAACACGTTGTCCCCAATCCACCGGCCTGGGACAAAGGCCGTCTGTGTACCATCAATCACCGTGTCCAGTGCGTTACCCATAAGGAGCACCATCACCTTAGCTACTAGCTTCACATCACAGTTGAGCAGTGTGATGGGTCTATAGCTGTCCGGGTCATCTCTGGGTTTACCCCCTTCCTTGTAGATAAGCACAACCAACCCAGTTTGACTGCCCTCAGAAAGCTGGGGGGATGTGTCTGCAGAGAGGAAGGGCTCATTAAAAGCTGCTATCATCGGCCCCTCCAGCAGCGACCAAAAAGCCTGGTAAAACTCGTAGGGCAGCCCATCACAGCCGGGCATGGTTCCTTTAGGGGAAGCTTTTAAGGCTTTCTCCAAGCATGTCGCTGTCAGGCGGCCATCAGGCGAAGGACCTGTGCAGGATGCTTGCGCTTCCGCATCCAAGGATGCGTCAAGAGCTTGGAGTAGGGTGGGTTTTTTTTTCCTGAGCAACTACATCTACAGCTGCAGGGTGGAACAAGCCAGTAGGAAGGGACCCATCAAAGAAATCTGCCAAGAGACCCTTAGCTTGGTTGACCCCCGCGACCGTTGACAAGTCCGCAGGTGGCCCTCCTGCAGGGTTTCGGATGAGCCGCATTGGTTGGCTATCCTTAGTCTCTCTACCTAGGCGATGGAACCACATGGTGCCTTGCTCTCCATAGGCCCCCCATAGAGCATCCAGTGTTTAATCCCTGCTTTGAGACCTGAGCCTCATCATGCTGTTGCAATGCTTTGATAGCTTGCTGCATGTTGGAGGCTACAACAGAGCTAGCAGGATTGTTCTGAAAGGCTACCCGTGTGGAATGCAATGCCTGTTCCAACTCCCCCCTCTCCCTCCGTCTATCCGCAGCACGGCTGTAGCAGTAAGCCAAAGTGCAAAGCTTGATGGATACCTTCAAATCGCTCCACAGATCCATGGCCCCTAGCCCATTCATGGGTTGGGCCAAGTAGTCCTGGATATGCGTTGTCATGTGCTCTAGAAATTCCTGCACCCCAAGGAGGTAGGTGGGGAAAACCCATGACCTTTTCCCCACCAATGGCTCCTGTGGGGGCTTAAGCTCCACGGCCGCCGCTGCATGATCCCCTGGCACCTGCCCATACAAGTGCGCACAAGAGGCCAACCACTGAGCATCCAACACCTCTTGAGAAATCAACCACCGTGTGGTGCGACCTGAAGAGACAACATGGTTGGCGGAGTGGGTTGTGCGGGTGTATTCCATTGCTTGTGGATTATGCAGCCGCCAAACATCCGTGAGTCCTTGCTCTGCTTGCACCGCTTGCAGGCTGTCCCCCCCAATCAATCTGCTATTTTGAGCTGGATTTGCTTGTTGAGTCTGCACATCCAGTTGTGATGTGACACAGTTGAAATCCCCCGCCATGAGCAGGGAGCTGCCAGAAGGCCGTGCTTCTGCCGCTTCCCGGAGTTGAGTGGTATAAAAGCCAGCTCTATCCGCCGGCTCTACAGGGCCATAGCCCCCAGAACTGCCCATGGGTGCCCTGCTTCACTACTGAACTTCACCATTAACAATCTTCCGTTAGAATAAAAAAAAAAAGGAAAAAAAAAAACAATCTTCCGTTAGTATCCTTAAAGGCCACCGTTGGATCCACTATAGCTAATCCCGGCCGTACTAAGATGGCCACTCCTCGTGAGGAAGAAGTGCCATGGCTCCAAAAAGCCTGTCCCTCCCATGGCAGGCCTGGGCCTGCCCCCTCTTGAGCCCAGCGAGTGGTTTCCCTGTCATCTGTGCTGTGAGTCTCACAAAGAACCACAATGGAGTAGCGGAGGTCACGCAGGCGTTGGAATAGACCCCGGCGTTTGTTGCGGCTGCGCATGCCGTTGACATTCACCACTAGGCAAGAGAGGGCACACCCATTCACACCTGGGGTCCCAGGCATTATGCAGGGGCCCCCCTGGGGCTGCTGGTTTCGCGGCTACCATATTGCCGCTCGGGGTCGGGAGCCCGGCGGGTCCTGCTGCTTTTTCTAGTGGATAGGAGGCCACCTGATCAGGTGTCAGAGCCATAACCCCCAATCTTATATCTCTCCTCTAGCCACAAGATGGCATATCTAGGTAAAGATGCAGTGCCTCGTGCCCCAGTGCCACCTTGGTGGTTGTCTCGTGCCAGAGGCGAACTCCCGAGGAATGCATAGAACTCCCTAATGACGGACTCCTTGGTCTCCCCTGCTTTGAGCTCATGTTCGTCAAGAGCATATGCCATGTTGTCATACAGGGCATTATCTTTCTTCCATGCTGTCCAAGCTCTCTCAGCCCGTGTCTGCCTAGGCGGTGACGGCTGTTGGTGCTCTCGTCTGTGCTGCTGTTGTTGCTGCCCTGGTTGTGGGCGTATCTGCTGCTGCTGCTGTTGACGGCGTTGGAGGTGCTGTTGTTGCAGCCGTTGTTGCTGAGCCTGGTATAGCTCCTGCTGGCGCTGTTGCTGTTGCTCCTGTTCTTGCCTCTCTTGCTGCTCGCGTTGTGCTTGCTGCTGTTTCTGCTGCTGCTGCTGCTGCTCTGCTTGTTGTTGTTGAGGCAATGTATGCTGGCCAGATTGTTGCTGCCGTTGCTGGGCTGTAGGAGCAGCTGCCCTAGGAGCAGTTTCAGGGGTAGTGCCTGTGCTATCCTCCCTGTCCCTTGTGCTAGCAGGAGGCTCTGAGGCCACGGAGGGCCGAGCAGGCGGTGGTGGTGGCGGTGGGGGGGATGGAGTGCCTACTGGAATGAACCCCCGTTGTTGTGGGTCCCGACCCTCTACACCAATGAACACCCTCTTCCCATTCTCTAGAAAGAGGTGGTCGGGCAGTAACTGCAGCTTCTGGTCGCCTGCTGGTGCATCTACAAAGGCAACTATGAAATCAGAGCGCCCTACAGCCCTAACCTCTCTGCTGGCCAACACCCCTGTGCCGAGAAACTCTGCCACTACCAAGGTACTAGCATTTTCATAGCCTGCGCATGTGAGCAAGGTTTCTGTTATGCCTTGGACTTCGAACCCAGCGGGGAGGTCACAGATGAGTACTCGAACAGTACCTACGGGTCGCAAGGAGGGTGCATAGCGAGCGTGCAGTGTGAACCCCTCCATAGCAGCCCCTTCTCTCACCCATTTTTCTGCTAGCTGCCGAGCTGCAGGTGAATGCCTTGCAAGGCTGATATCAGCATGGCCATTTCGGCTACCCAAATGGTGAAATTGGTAAGCTCGAATGCACGGGTGGGCATTTGGGGTGTTAGGATTGTACCCGTATTCTGGATGTTCAAAGACCTTCTGCAGCAGTTGCTCTGCAAATTCTTTCTGTTGTGGGCTATCATAGGGCCCCCCCGCTTCTACTGGGATGCTATCAAACTGGAGACGGACAATGGGTAGGTTGGAGGTTCGTGGTGGCTCCCCAGGAAGGTCTTGGGCGGTAGGTTGATGGGCCAGTTGTTCCAGCTGCGGTCTAGGGTCCAGCATCCAAGCCGGAGCAGACACCTGGTGTGCACGTACATGAGCCCTAAGACCCCTTTGTGGCCCCCTGGAAAGGCCACCCCCTCCTACCCACCCCCCTCTAGATCCCTGTAACATGGGATGACTACCTGGCTAGAAATATCACACCGTCACAGACACAACAAACCAAAAGAACCCCCAACTAATTACCCTGGAGCTAGCCCCCCCTGCAGCTGAACTTTACAATCTATGTGCAAGCTAGACAGCCTTGTATACGCAGCCCAAGCATAACAAAACCCCCGTCAGCTCACCTCTTACCCCCTAGGATTGCTAAATCAGACGGATAGACATGGGGTAAGAGTGGCCTGCCCCACGGTGCACTTGCAAACCGCTATTTGGGCTCCAGCTAGGTTCCTCACGTTCCTGGGCTACAGCTGTATGCAGTGCCTATAAGACCACACCAATCAATAGCGGAGCTCCCGTGGCTCCAGCCAACAATAGCACCAAGAAACAAGACACAAAACACACAAGTCTCTAGAATTAATTGTCTTTAGTGTACCCCACCACCTCCAACCCCCCAGGCCCAGAAAACCCCAGCTGACTATATGGCTCCCATTAGGGGCAGATGACAAGGCTGCAGAATGGATGGCAAAAAGGATGGTAGGCAAGAATGCAGGTGGATTGCAGGAGACTTGAAATACCTTGGCCTGCTCGAATGAGCCTGCTTCTGTGGCAGAAAGAGCCTGCTGACTATGGCAACAGAGGAGGAAGCACTAGGTGTTGCTGGCTGCTGAGCACCTCAAGCAAAAGCAGCCTTTAACAATTACCCTAGACAGACGGCCCCCTTACACACCGGCAGTGGCCTGTAAGCCTGCCTTTGGATACCAATGCAGCAGCTGGCACTCCTGGGCCTTCAAACCAGGGGCTGCTGCTTGCTACTTTGGCCGTGCTGTGCAGATCTACGACTGCTGTTGTCCCTTGATGGTCGAGAAGGCGCTGGAGCCTAAGGGTTCCCCCATGGGCAGGTGCAGGCTTGCTCTATTGCTCACTGCTGCTGCTGTTGCTGCTGCCTTGAGCTTCTTATGGGGAGCATGTGCTGCCTGGTAATGCTTAGAGCATCTGTAGACGCCTGCTGTGTCTTCTAGAAAGGTAGGAGCCCCTTCTGTAGGGCGCTGGAGTTGCTCGAGGGGCCAGGCCGTGGCCTGGCTGGGCCAGGTTGTGGGAGTCTGCTGAAGAGCCAAAACCACCGCTGCCAAGCGGGATCAATGGTGAAGGCTGCACCTGCCTTTTTTTTTGGAATTTACAAGACCAAAAGGTACATAGATACTTAGGGAGTTCACAGCTGGGAACCTCCCGGAACCAGCCGCTATGCTCAACACCAGAGATGAGCAACACACGTTATCACAGCCTACCAGACGCAGGGCAAACACGGCAAATGGCAAGGAGGGGCTCAAACATGCCTCCACACTAAGATACATACAGAATACAGGACATGGACAGCGAGGCGGAGACATGCTAAGGCCACGCATTAAAGCTATGAGGGCAGAGAGATGCAACAACATACAGAGAGTGCTCATAAGACATGCATACCTGAAACAACCACACGGGCGAATGCAGAAACACACCTTACAACTCAGACACGAAGACCACCAAGGACCACCTAATCAGAACGGAACGGCTGCACCTGCCTTGGTTATGACTGCCTGGTGGGTAGCGTGACAAGATCCACGGAGAGGGGCCAGGTCCAGCGAAGCGCCACAAGAAGGTCTGCAGGGATGGGCGCTGGAGACCTATACCTTGCAGGAGAGCTGTGCAACCCGATCACTAGTGGCTAAGAAGGCTATGTTTGAAGTTAGAGCCAGATCGCTGCCCTCTAGGCTGGCGCTGAAAGACCGCATGCGCACTCAATGCGCAACTTTTCGACCCAAAACGCGGTCTTTTCAGGAGAAACGCGAGCTGCCATTCTATTAATACTATAACAGAGACTAGATGGCTGAAATCTCAGGGCCAGTGCGGACTTCGAGTAGCAGGAAAAAGCTACACGCAACCAGTCTTGCTGCATCAAGGAGCGGATCTCACGAATAAAAGCACAAACAATAGCCGGTGTAGACGCCTGAGAAGGGCCATCCCCAGCTGCCACTGCAGCACATCGCCCTATCCATATCCGCTTTAACATGGTCAGCCGCAAGAGGTTCCACAGGCTGGAGAGTTGTTGAGGCGGGGCCCATGTAGCCTGATCATCTGCCAGCAGAACATGGGGCAGCATGGGTGGGGCAGGATGCTCTGGGTCGATTAAACCCCAGAGGTGACACAACCACTCTAAAGCCCGATGACATGGGGCACACTCGAAGAAGAGGTGATGGAGTGTTTCCAAAGGCCTCAGTGGCAATGTGGTGCAGCCAAGGTTGCTGCATCGCGCGTTAGAGAGAGCTGGATCCCCAGGCGGAAAAAACACAACTGTAGCTCCACCACATGGGAGGGCAGCATGGAGCAAGCGCCAAGCAAACACCCGCGTGGACCGGGGGAGCCGTTTATGTGCGGCTCGCCTCCAAGCTTTGCACCAAGAGGGAGAGGCCACATCCTCATCACTAAGAGGGGCCCCAAAAAAAAGAGGGGCCCCAACAGGATCGCATGTATCATCAATGAGTGGGAAAAGGATAGCTGCATGTGCTGCCTGTTGTACCAGGCGTTGCTGGGTAACCGCAGCTGCGCGGTTCTCCACCCGTTGGCGGACATGCTGGCGAGGAGGAGAGGGGTCAAACCAAGAAGCATGATAGATGGGAGCTAGATCCGCAGCTGGCACAGGTGGACGACCAACCCCACTACCACCCGCCGCTGCTAGAGCCTCCTCAAACCGACGCTACTGGCGGGAGGCAATATTTGTGACTGCGGAGACCAAGGCTGGTCCCGAGCCCCCTCCCTCACCCCAAAGCTTGGGGCGCAAGCCTGCCCCTGGAACCCACCCCGGCGCCTTCCGGCAGTGCCATTGGATAATCCGGGAGGTGGCCAACTTTACCTCATACGTCAGGAGAGTAGCCGACCCCAAGCACCACACACTAGGGTCTATTTGGATGCTGTCCCATGATCCCGCAAGATATTTAATCACAGCCTCTGGGTCCGACGGGTGGGGAGTGTCCACCACACATGCAGGCTGCCAAAGAAGAGCTGGTGGGGCCACCAAGCACGCCTGAAGCTGGTGGGTAGCGAGAACCTTGAAATATTGGGTTGGGCCCACCCCTACACGACGAGCATATGTCCTTGCACTGTTGACCGCCCATGGGCAGTCAGAAGGCCCACTAAGCTTGGCTGACCATGTGGCCGGGAGCTTTAGGAGAGTCAAGGAGGCAGCAGGAACCTGGCCCAACAAGGAGTGGCCGCGCAGCTCCTGTGGGAGGGAGGCAGATGGGAAAAAGGCCAACCCATCCTCTTGGGCTACAGAGTGGTTGCCTTGCAAGGGCTCCAATGCGATCTGCTCTTTGGTCATGCTAAGATGGCCAACACTACGATGAGCCCCGAGTTGCCTGAAGTCTTGCAGGTAAGCAGCGTGGCGTTGGGGAAGGCCAACTGTGACTCGTGTGGGGAGGCAATGCTGGACACAAGCAGCCAACCCGAGCCCTGGGAAGGCCCTCCCAAAAGATGCTGTCATCAGCCCTTTCCATGGTAGCCATTTAGGGTGCAACACCATGGCTAGGACCTTGGCCCTGAGCGCTTCTGTGTGGGCCTCTAGATCGACCAAGGCAAGCCCACCAAGTTCCACTGGCAGGGACATAACTAACTTTTTTTTTTGGAATTTACAAGACCAAAAGGTACATAGATACTTTGGGAGTTCACAGCTGGGAACCTCCCGGAACCAGCCGTTATGCTCAACACCAGAGATGAGCAACACACGTTAGGGACATAACTAACTTGGAAGGGCGGCCCCTCAGTGGTGGACCACCATCCTCCACTAACTGGTTACGCATCACATATCCCGACAAAATGCGTGAAATCTTTGCTAGAGTATCAGGGGGAGGGGGAAGGAAGGTGGCATGGTATGAGAGGGTGGATGCTAGGATTTTTTTTTTGGAATTTACAAGACCTAAAGGTACTGGTGGATGCTAGGACTTGCTTGGCCACGTGGGCTCTGCCTAGAAGGGAAAGATCATAGCGGGACCAATGACGTACGCGAGCACAAATGGCTTTGAGCTTGCTGTCATACAAGGCAGCAGTGGCCACGTGAGCAAGCATAGGAGACAATGGGATGCCAAGGTGCCTGACAAAGTCTAGGGGCGCCTTGAAGGTAATGCCAGTAGGCCCATGGGTACCCACAATGGATGGGTGGCTGCCCAGGGTCAAACCCCAGGATTTAGGGAGGCTCACTTTGGCACCACTGGCCCGGCAGAATGGCTGGACCGCCTCCTGAATGACGGTGGTTAGGTCATCAGCTGTGGACATGTGGATTGTAGTGTCATCTGCATGCTGGTGCATAGGGGGTGCTGAGGTGCCATCTGGGAGCAGAATGGCGGAAATCCTACCCTCGTGTTGCAGCTTCCGACACATAGCTGCCAAAGGCTGTGCCGTGATAACATACAATAAGGGGGACAGTGGGCTGCCCTGGGCACAACCAGCTAAAATAGGAAAGGGTCGGGATGTCCAGCCATTGAACACCACCAGACCTCTGGTCCCTTGGAGCAAAAGAGACACCCACCTACGGGCCGCAAGGGGGACGCCGAGGGCCTCCATGCAGCGGTCTAACCAGCCTCTATGCACCCGATCATAGGCCTTATTATAATCTAAACCTACAATGCAAGCAGCCGCTTGGGTTGCTTGTACATACTCCAATTCCTCAAGGTGGAACAACATGTTGTCCCCAATCCACCGGCCTGGGACAAAGGCCGTCTGTGTACCATCAATCACCGTGTCCAGTGCGTTACCCATACGGAGCACCATCACCTTAGCTACTAGCTTCACATCACAGTTGAGCAGTGTGATGGGTCTATAGTTGTCCGGGTTATCTCTGGGTTTACCCCCTTCCTTGTAGATAAGCACAACCAACCCAGTTTGACTGCCCTCAGAAAGCTGGGGGGATGGGTCTGCAGAGAGGAAGGGCTCATTAAAAGCTGCTATCATCGGCCCCTCCAGCAGCGACCAAAAAGCCTGGTAAAACTCGTAGGGCAGCCCATCACAGCCGGGCATGGTTCCTTTAGGGGAAGCTTTTAAGGCTTTCTCCAAGCATGTCGCTGTCAGGCGGCCATCAGGCGAAGGACCTGTGCAGGATGCTTGCGCTTCCGCATCCAAGGATGCGTCAAGAGCTTGGAGTAGGGTATCCTGAGCAGCTACATCTACAGCTGCAGGGTGGAACAAGCCAGTAGGAAGGGACCCATCAAAGAAATCTGCCAAGAGACCCTTAGCTTGGTTGACCCCCGCAACCGTTGACAAGTCCGCAGGTGGCCCTCCTGCAGGGTTTCGGATGAGCCGCATTGGTTGGCTATCCTTAGTCTCTCTACCTAGGCGATGGAACCACATGGTGCCTTGCTCTCCATAGGCCCCCCATAGAGCATCCAGTGTTAATCCCTGCTTTGAGACCTGAGCCTCATCATGCTGTTGCAATGCTTTGATAGCTTGCTGCATGTTGGAGGCTACAACAGAGCTAGCAGGATTGTTCTGAAAGGCTACCCGTGTGGAATGCAATGCCTGTTCCAACTCCCCCCTCTCCCTCCGTCTATCCGCATCACGGCTGTAGCAGTAAGCCAAAGTGCAAAGCTTGATGGATACCTTCAAATCGCTCCACAGATCCATGGCCCCTAGCCCATTCATGGGTTGGGCCAAGTAGTCCTGGATATGCGTTGTCATGTGCTCTAGAAATTCCTGCACCCCAAGGAGGTAGGTGGGGAGAACCCATGACCTTTTCCCCACCAATGGCTCCTGTGGGGGCGTAAGCTCCACGGCCGCCGCTGCATGATCCCCTGGCACCTGCCCATACAAGTGCGCACAAGAGGCCAACCACTGAGCATCCAACACCTCTTGAGAAATCAACCACCGTGTGGTGCGACCTGAAGAGACAACATGGTTGGCGGAGTGGGTTGTGCGGGTGTATTCCATTGCTTGTGGATTATGCAGCCGCCAAACATCCGTGAGACCTTGCTCTGCTTGCACCGCTTGCAGGCTGTCCCCCCCAATCAATCTGCTATTTTGAGCTGGATTTGCTTGTTGAGTCTGCACATCCAGTTGTGATGTGACACAGTTGAAATCCCCCGCCATGAGCAGGGAGCTGCCAGAAGGCCGTGCTTCTGCCGCTTCCCGGAGTTGAGTGGTATAAAAGCCAGCTCTATCCGCCGGCTCTACAGGGCCATAGACCCCCAGAACTGCCCATGGGTGCCCTGCTTCACTACTGAACTTCACCATTAACAATCTTCCGTTAGTATCCTTAAAGGCCACCGTTGGATCCACTATAGCTAATCCCGGCCGTACCAAAATGGCCACTCCTCGTGAGGAAGAAGTGCCATGGCTCCAAAAAGCTTGTCCCTCCCATGGCAGGCCTGGGCCTGCCCCCTCTTGAGCCCAGCGAGTGGTTTCCCTGTCATCTGTGCTGTGAGTCTCACAAAGAACCACAATGGAGTAGCGGAGGTCACGCAGGCGTTGGAATAGACCCCGGCGTTTGTTGCGGCTGCGCATGCCGTTGACATTCACCACTAGGCAAGAGAGGGCACACCCATTCACACCTGGGGTCCCAGGCATTATGCAGGGGCCCCCCTGGGGCTGCTGGTTTCGCGGCTACCATATTGCCGCTCGGGGTCGGGAGCCCGGCGGGTCCTGCTGCTTTTTCTAGTGGATAGGAGGCCACCTGATCAGGTGTCAGAGCCATAACCCCCAATCTTATATCTCTCCTCTAGCCACAAGATGGCATATCTAGGTAAAGATGCAGTGCCTCGTGCCCCAGTGCCACCTTGGTGGTTGTCTCGTGCCAGAGGCGAACTCCCGAGGAATGCATAGAACTCCCTAATGACGGACTCCTTGGTCTCCCCTGCTTTGAGCTCATGTTCGTCAAGAGCATATGCCATGTTGTCATACAGGGCATTGTCTTTCTTCCATGCTGTCCAAGCTCTCTCAGCCCGTGTCTGCCTAGGCGGTGACGGCTGTTGGTGCTCTCGTCTGTGCTGCTGTTGTTGCTGCCCTGGTTGTGGGCGTATCTGCTGCTGCTGCTGCTGCTGTTGACGGCGTTGGAGGTGCTGTTGTTGCAGCCGTTGTTGCTGAGCCTGGTATAGCTCCTGCTGGCGCTGTTGCTGTTGCTCCTGCTCTTGCCTCTCTTGCTGCTGGCGTTGTGCTTGCTGCTGTTGCTGCTGCTGCTGCTGCTGCTCCGCTTGGTGTTGTTGAGGCAATGTATGCTGGCCAGATTGTTGCTGCCGTTGCTGGGCTGTAGGAGCAGCTGCCCTAGGAGCAGTTTCAGGGGTAGTGCCTGTGCTATCAATGTCCATGGCACTGGGCAACCTGGGCCCTGCAAGCCTACCCCAGTGCTGCTCTTGTGAGCCCCATGTACCAGGGGGGCGGTCAGCCAGCCTCATCAACGCTTCCCCCTGCAGCACAAGTGCTTGGAAGTCTGCTGCTGAGATGAGAGGTAAGGGTGCGGGCGTGGGGTCCACTTGCATAGCAGTGGAGCCACTACTAGGATCTTCCTGCCTTGTCACCCCTCCTCTAGCTGGATCCTCCCTGTCCCTTGTGCTAGCAGGAGGCTCTGAGGCCACGGAGGGCCGAGCAGGCGGTGGTGGTGGCGGTGGGGGGGATGGAGTGCCTACTGGAATGAACCCCCGTTGTTGTGGGTCCCGACCCTCTACACCAACGAACACCCTCTTCCCATTCTCTAGAAAGAGGTGGTCGGGCAGTAACTGCAGCTTCTGGTCGCCTGCTGGTGCATCTACAAAGGCAACTATGAAATCAGAGCGCCCTACAGCCCTAACCTCTCTGCTGGCCAACACCCCTGTGCCGAGAAACTCTGCCACTACCAAGGTACTAGCATTTTCATAGCCTGCGCATGTGAGCAAGGTTTCTGTGATGCCTTGGACTTCGTACCCAGCGGGGAGGTCACAGATGAGTACTCGAACAGTACCTACGGGTCGCAAGGAGGGTGCATAGCGAGCGTGCAGTGTGAACCCCTCCACAGCAGCCCCTTCTCTCACCCATTTTTCTGCTAGCTGCCGAGCTGCAGGTGAATGCCTTGCAAGGCTGATATCTGCACGGGTGGGCATTTGGGGTGTTAGGATTGTACCCGTATTCTGGATGTTCAAAGACCTTCTGCAGCAGTTGCTCTGCAAATTCTTTCCGTTGTGGGCTATCTATCATAGGGCCCCCCCGCTTCTACTGGGATGCTATCAAACTGGAGACGGACAATGGGTAGGTTGGAGGTTCGTGGTGGCTCCCGAGGAAGGTCCTGGGCGGTAGGTTGATGGTAGGCTATGATAACGTGTGTTGCTCATCTCTAGTGTTGAGCATAACGGCTGGTTCCAGGAGGTTCCCAGCTATGAACTCCCAAAGTATCTATGTACCTTTTGGTCTTGTAAATTCCAAAAAAAAATCATAGCCTACCAGACGCAGGGCAAACACGGCAAATGGCGAGGAGGGGCTCAAACCTTTTTTTTTATTTTTATCTTTTTTTTGGAATTGGAATTGTTGCAGAGGCAAGGAGGGATCCCGACCCCAAAACCATGAGGGGCAGACCCCGCCCAGCTGACGAACATCCCCCTCCACACGCAACCAGTCCTGCTGCATCAAGGAGCGGATTTTTACCGCACTGGTTGTCTAGGCGTCCTTCAAAAAGAGCAGGAATCTAGGTTCGCGCTTGGTTCGCGCTGGTGCATAACTAGCTCGCAAGCTGTGGGATGTTTGGCAACTGCATTTGTTTTTTTTCGTCTCATGTCCTAGAACCCTGGGTTTGTGTGTCACTAGTCTGGTGACGAAAGCATGCAGGCCTTGCTCTTGTGTCCCGGTGGCCATTTGGAAAGTATATATCCCCATTCATTGTCTTGTGCATTTGGGATCTGATGAAGGCCAAGTGCGGCCGAAACCGGTAATCCCTGCCAGTGTAAGACATGACTGATACTTTCTAGGCTACCCCAATGTCGGTCGCTCGGTACCGTGCGCTGTTACGAACTCACTCTTCGATCCCCTAGTGCGGATTTTTACCGCACTGGTTGTCTAGGGTTTTTCAGTTCTGATTAGGTGGTCCTAGGTGGTCCTAGTGTCTGAGTTGTAAGGTGTGTTTCTGCATTCGCCCGTGGGGTTGTTTCAGGTATGCATGTCTTAAGAGCACTCTCTGTATGTTGTTGCATCTCTCTGCCCTCATAGCTTTAATGCGTGGCCTTAGCATGTCTCCGCCTCGCTGTCCCTGTCCTGTATTCTGTATGTATCTTAGTGTGGAGGCATGTTTGAGCCCCTCCTTGCCATTTGCCGTGTTTGCCCTGCGTCTGGTAGGCTGTGATAACGTGTGTTGCTCATCTCTGGTGTTGAGCATAACGGCTGGTTCCAGGAGGTTCCCAGCTGTGAACTCCCAAAGTATCTATGTACCTTTTGGCCTTGTAAATTCCAAAAAATAAAAATATAAAAAATAACGGCTGTTCCTGGAGGTTCCCAGCTGTGAACCCCCAAAGTATCTATGTACCTTTTGGTCTTGTTAATTCCACAAAAAAAAGAACCTGCCGATAAAAGGCCTATAGGTGGCTGCTTTGTGAAGAGGTCAGGCTTTTTGTTCGTTTTGGTCTCGATGGACTTGGTACCGTCCTATGATTGGGCATGGTCTCCAAAGTCCGTCAAGCCTGGTTTCCAACAATTTGGCTCGCAAGGCTGCCTTGCAAGATATGTTCAAGTTGGAGTGCAGTGGATCAGCAACGATGTTCATGTTTAGCTAGGTGTGTGCATAGAGGCTCATGGGTTGCCGTGCTGCTGATTAGCTGGATGCGTCCCTTATGTGTGAGACAACCCAAAACAAGTCTGACCCACAAGTGTACCCCTTGCCTTCCTTGAAGAGGACAAACTTGAATTCAAGTTTATAGTTTGATTTCCTGCATGTTTTTCAGGCGGGAAACTTGCAGTGACAGGCCTGCAGCCAAAGCCCTTTAAGCCCTCAACCCTAATACAAGCCAATAGCACAAATGCAAAGCTTGCAAAGCAACCAAGAGGTGGCCTGAGCTGCAGCTTAGCAAAGCCCTTGCATGCTGGTGAGCAGCAGGTCGTGGTGCACATACACTGCACGCTACCACACCCACACAAGAGGAAGTTTGCAACCACATGCACAAAGCTTTGTCAGTCACAGCAGCCACCCCAACAGCTCAGCATACATGTAAAATGCTCGCTCACATTCATACCACAGCCAGCAAGCAATGGGCCTTGCTTGCTTGAGTGCACCCATATCAGGAGCAGCAGAAAGTGAAACCCTGAAATCAAGCATGCAGCAACTAGCACACAACACCACTCTTGCAAGCCAGGAAGAGACAGCCCCAAGTTACATCATACATAAGGAGTATGCCAAGCCAATGGGGCATGCATTTTTGGAATTTACAAGACCAAAAGGTACAGAGATACTTTGGGAGTTCACAGCTGGGAACCTCTGGAACCAGCCGTTATGCTCAACACCAGAGATGAGCAACACACGTTATCACAGCCTACCAGACGCAGGGCAAACACGGTAAATGGCAAGGAGGGGCTCAAACATGCCTCCACACTAAGATAAATACAAAATACAGGACAGGGAAAGCGAGGCAAAGACATGCTAGAGCCACGCACTAAAGCTATGAGGGCAGAGATGCAACACCATACAGAGAGTGCTGTTGAGACCTGCATACCTTAAATAACCTCACAGGCTGATGCAGAATCACACCATGGAACTCAGACACTAAGACCATTCCTAGGTCCTAACCAACTGATCAAAACCGAAGAAACCCTAGAAAATTATTGCTATGAAAGGGGCATGCATACAAGTAGCATTTGCTCTGGTTGCAAAGCAAAACATCTATTACTTTTGAACACTGTGGCAGGCTACTTTTGCACACACCTAAGCCAATTGCAGGCAGCAATATCTCAATATGTGCTTCAACTCTTACATAACCTTACACATCCAGTTCAGCTGTGCTCTTTCCATCACTCCTTGTTGTAGCTTGGTCACTTTAAGTGGCTGCTGGCCTGGCCTTTGCGCCTCAGAAGGCCAGCTCGTCGTTCATTAATGCCAGGAGGGTAGCTCTACAGACATGCATATCACAAACACATACTACAGCGGTCAAGTCTCTACTACAGAAGATATCAAACAAAAAGAAAGCAAGAAAAGCCCAAACAACCTCAATGGCATAGGAGGCACTACAAGAAGGCCAGCTAACAAAGGGTAATGGGCGGAAGCCCACCCACGGATAAAATCCTATGGTAGGCTGGCCCAGTGGAATCCTTACACCAATGGGCCCCTGCCTTAAAGGAAATTTGGGGTACCAAGGGTTGATATAGTATGCACTGTTTTGGCATCCTGACTCCGTGATGTCAGCCTGTGAAGCGCTGCAAAACGATAACATGCCAGGACATCTTCTCACCGTGGTTGTGCAATGAAGTAGCAACTTCCATGCTAACAGGTTTGATGCAATGCCCGTGGCTCCCCATCCTGCTTCAGAATGCCTCAGTCCGCTCACATATAACACCCAAAGCGGCCCTGCTGCACAACGAGGAAGACAAACACTTTCCAATAAGTAGATCAATAAAAGCTTCTGTCTATGATAAAGTGAGCACTATCTCTGAGTCATCACTCAGCAGTAATGCCCACATAGCTCCCAAAACTTCATAAGATATCTTTGCAGATCCACCTTTCAATTTTCTTTCAAGCTGAGACTGTATAGCTCCCCTAACGGTTCACCAAAAGGGTCAGGACTTACACTATGTAGCCAAACTCCGGTTTACAGAGGACCCGCCATATCTGCGTAGGCCCCGGCCAGGACCGCTGCAGCCATTGGTCCTTTCCAGGATTGACTTGCTGCGGTAGCTGGGAA
This sequence comes from Pseudopediastrum boryanum, assembly GCA_963556185.1. Taxonomy (NCBI): domain Eukaryota; kingdom Viridiplantae; phylum Chlorophyta; class Chlorophyceae; order Sphaeropleales; family Hydrodictyaceae; genus Pseudopediastrum; species Pseudopediastrum boryanum. The sequence goes on from OY744503.1 coordinate 3,604,220, forward strand.
ATAGCAGTTTGCTGGGATGATGGCAAACTGCTGCCAGCTTCAGCGACAGCCATTGCCATGCCACGTGGGCACTGATGCTATGACTGTTGCTAGCTGCTGGTGATGGTAGTCCTGCTGCTGCTGGTTGGGGTGCTTTTGCTGGCTTCCAGTACTATTGATGATCATGTTATGTTACATGTTACGTATACGCACACACACCTACTTAGTGAGGACCACCTTTCGCAGAGTTGATGATATTTAATGTGAACATGACAGGAACTGTTGCATCATTGCTGTTGTCATGGCAGTGGATGCTCATACTGTGCATTAAGCTGGCACTACCTGCAAGATTTCCGGTACTGGTGCTGCTTGTGCTGTCATCACTGTACTGAGCACGAGGCTGCCGCCCCTGCTGCTGCAGTGTTCACTAGCGTTGGCCAGAAAACTGGCATCAGCAGTCATGCAAAGACTCTCCATGCACGCTCGAAACATGAGGTGGCCAGGATCTGATAGTTATGCTCCTGCTAGACTGCCTAAGGTAGGCTTCCAATCTGCTAGTGGTATTGCTGCTGAGCTTGCTGCTGCTGCATTGAAGGCATAGGGGCAATAAAATCTGGGACAGCAGCGAGGGAGCCCTGGTGGTGATTACAGAATCTTGGGGTGTGCAGACAGTTTGCATCATAGAGGGACACACCCTGCAAGATGTGAATGAAAGCAGCAGTTTAGCACTAGAGATATCAGCGGCCTAGAGGGTATTATTGGAAAGTGGTGCCAATGGCTGTGCCTGCCAGCAAGGCTGTTTCAAGAAATTTTGGTTGAATGAGTGGACACATTGTGTGTCAAAAGCAGAAATACTACATTGATGCTGATGGTCAAGAACTAATTCATACATTGTGACAAAGACTCAGATTTTGGGATACCAGGATGCTGCGCTTATCAATTGGAAACATTGCTGTCCGCAGATGGGTTTTGTCCCAGTGAGAATCTATTCACTATATGGCCACCGATGAGTCCATCTGCTACCTCCTTGTAGCATGGATGTTTAACCGGCATTGATGCATCCTAAAAAGGTGTGTCTTCGGAGATTGTAGCGAGAAGAACTGGTGCAAGCATTGACGTGGCGTCTACACAGTCAGTGAGACACCATTACCAGCATTACTAAGAACTGTATTGAGCACATGAAACATTGATGTGGGTATTGGGGTTGCTGGATTGCAGGTGCCTTCAGGGCCGCTGCTGTACTCCGACTCAGTCAAAGTCCCCTGTAAGCATGCACTGACAGCAAAAAACACTGAGGGATAACAGGCAGACTGGTGTTGACACGCCTTATTTTCGCTGTGTGTTCCAGTGTACAAATTCCTACGTAGGTACTACGTAGGACACAAAAAAGTGCGTAGGATCCTGCGTAGGATGAAAGGCTCGTGTGGGATTCCTACGCTGAAAACTGGGAGGTGCGTGGGATTGATCCTACGCACCTTTGAGGGCGTGCGTGGGATTCCCACGCTGCTTTTCAAGCGGTCCCATGCCAAATTTCAGCCCTGGGCTGGAAAATTTCCTTTAAGTCCCTGATTCTGGTGTCTTGAAAACCCTTATTGTGGTCCTGAACCCAGAATCTTTAGGCTGGAGGATCCTTATAGCTTAGTGACCTCAGAGTGACAAGCGGCGCCACCACCGGCTCCACCCTCTGGAAGGGCGATGCAAAGCTGGAATGGCGCGTGGCATGGTGTATTATTTTCACCCTGTGGTGATATCTAGTTAGTTAGTTAGCTAGTTAGGTAATTTCTGGTGCATTTGTGTCCGTGACATTGCCATGTCCTCTGGTGATGAGGGCAGTCAGCCCGTGCCGGCTGGCGAGAAGAAGCGCTCTAAGGTCGCTAAGGCCCAGAAGTGCTAAAACCTGCTTAATTTAGAGTTTTTAAGATCCCACGCGGAAAAATGGGCCAACATGGGAATCCTACGCTAAAACCAGGTTTCCCAGGGCCCACGTAGGATTGCGTCCTACGCTGATTTGAGACCCAGCTTAGGATTTCCTACGTAGGATGGGGACCCCAATTTGTACACTGGTGTGTTCTTCCCCTGCTGATCCACGGTTTGCTTGGCTCTGCGAAAAAGCTTCCATGTTTCTGAAATGAAAACTTTACAACCATTCTCTCTAATACTTCTGATCATAACCCAGTACCGGCTTCAAAGGCTCCTCGCCATCACTGCAGTCGTCGACACTGCGTACGCTGGATGTCGGGTGCAGCATTGGTGCAGCATCAGAAAGTCCCTCAAAATCTACAAGATCCCGATGCTGTCAAACCCCGTGCCATGCGCTCCGCGACATGCACCGCAATTCAATGTCGGAACGAAATGTCGACAGGCACCCAGAAAGGGTTGACAGCTGACAGCTGTTGAGTGGTCTTTGAAGTGTTGGCAGTTGGCTCTAAGCTCCTGCGGACGCATAAGGAGACTGATTGAGTGTTGAATCGCTTCCTTCTCAACGATTACGGGGTGCTCGGAGTATGTCGAGGGCTTCCTTCATCTCTTCAACCCTCGCAGCAATATGCATCTTGAAGCGGAAGTCCGCATGCCTGACATACTGGGTGGCGTGTGAAACTTCACCGCATATCAACAATACAACTATTCAGATAGGTACTGGTCTTTCCATACCTTTTCATCGAGATGCCCTTTTCACGGCCTGGGCCCTTTCACTAGTTCAAAGTATCGGAAACCCTGTTCCGTGTCCGAAGAACTCTGCTTTAAACACTCGTCCCTCCCTTCTGGTTTGCACCCAAGCACATTGAGCCTCTACTAATAGTGGTCGGTCCTGTCCAAAACAGTGTCTTGCTTCTTAGTGCGGCAGTCCGTGAAGATGAGAAGTGCGACCTTCCCGCTTCTGTTCGCGTAACGTCTGCAGATGCTAGTCAGCTCCCTTCTGAGGCGCGTCAGTATGCTGTCTGGAGTATCCTTACATCATCATAGTCCCAGCTGTGGTATCTCAGCCCGGTCCAGTCATGCCACTCTTGCGAAACCCAGGCCCACAGCAAGGTGGCCCCTGCCCAAGCCACATCCTGGGCATGCCCTGCTTCCCCTGCGTGGCTGTCACCAGCACAGGAGGTACAGCTTGTTTATCGGTCGAAACAATACCCTTGGCAGCTCAACTCATGGGAAGGGCACCTTGTCTCAACCAAGCGTCCTTCAAAGCCTTGCATCTAGGACAGCAGTTGCTTGTTTCAACACCCACAGAGACAAGACCTCGCAGGAAGGCCAGCCTGAGCATGCGCCTCAAGCAGACAGCAGCAGCAGCAGTGGTAATAGTGATGGCTCACAGCCAGCAGCAGCACCAGTGTCCCCTGCAACCCTTGACTCAGTAACTGCAGCTGCTACTAGCAACCAAGGCCCTAGTGGGACTCCATCTGCTGCTGCTGCTGCCGGTCTTGATATTTCTGGTCCTAGTAGTGGCACGCACAGCCACAGTCGCAGTTCCAGCCCTAGTGGTGATCAGCACCATGCAGGCTCCCATGATGCTGGGCATGACCACTCAGGCTCACACGGCGCTGTCCACCAGCTCCAGCACCGGGCCATTGAGAAGACCTCGTTCAAGCTCATGGAGAAGGTAAGGGTCGCAAAGGGGCAAAGTCTCACTGTTGGGCATAGGGATGGATCCATTGCCAACTTAAGGACTTCAAGTAGCATTGGTCAACATGCAGGCCTTTGCACCATGTTGTGACATGTCAGCCCCAGCCAACTGCTTCTGGCTCTTGTGAGTCCTTTTAATGGCTATTTCATAATACGGGCCTTGGTCAAAGTACAATATCAGTTTCTCGGTGCTGAAAGGAGAGTAAAGTACCCTCCCAAGGATTGCCTGCCCTTCGTGCACTGTCCAGGTTGCAGAGCGCATGAGTGAGAAGGTTGGCGAGCGGGTCACAGAGCGCGTCGCTGAAAGGGCGGGCGAGAGAATGCTAGAAAGGGCTGGGGAAAGGGCTGTAGAGCGCGCTGCAGGTAAGGACAGGAGGATCCCTGCTGCGGTGAAATGCGCTTCATCCGGTCACAGCTTTCTGTGTTGCCTTAGCAGTATGTATTTGTACACAGCATGAGTTCCTTGATCCAGCTCACAAATAGTGCATGCCTGCACAGCTGCCTCCCTGTGGCCCCCATAAGCTAAGGTATGGCTGACAAAATGCTGCCGAACTCATGAAGGATCCTTAATTTTACTGCAGAGCGTGCTGCAGAGCGGGCAGCAGAAAGGGTTGCTGAGCGTGCTGGTGAGCGTCTGGCTGAGCGTGCTGGTGAAAGGCTGGCTGAGGCTGCAGGCGAGCGTTTGGCTGAGAAAGCGGGAGAAAGGCTGGCGGAAGCTGCTGGACAGAGGTTTGCTCAGCGTGCTGCAGAACGGGCAACTGAAAGGGTGAGCTTGTCATCTGCAGTGCATAAACTTAGATCCAGAATGCTCGCAGAGCATGTATTTTCAGCCCTTGTAAGTTGCGACCTGTCTCATTCTTTGATTGACATTCTCTCAAATATCACTGTACTGAAGCTTGTACCCCTAAACCCTAGCGCATGTCACACTGCCATATGGCTGCTGGTAATGCTCATCCCTAGCACCCTCTTTATACCCAATAGGTTTGAGACATGCTAGGTTCCAAGTGAAGGGACCTGCAGCAACTTGGGGCTGATTATCTTGGGATGCACTGCATGTCTCCGCAGACTGCAACCATTATCTGATTGATAATGCATCTGCCAGGCACTGGTGCCTTTCAGCACTGTAGTGAAGCTTCTGCTGGAGTACTGTTACAGGTCCTGCTGCACTTACTTAATCACTCTGTGTGATGTGGTTGCAGGTGACAGAGAGAGCTGCTGAGCGGGTGAGTGTGAATGCTTGGGGCAGAAACTATATGCGGCCTCCATGGAGGCTCTCAGCATGCTGCAAAAGCTATGCGGATGCATCATCTTTGCACCTCCACGAACCACATTTTAAGGCTTGAAGACAAGAAGCCTTTTTTGTGCTGCAAGTTTCTCTCGCGGGGCGATTTCTTATACCGGACTTTAGGATTGGCTGAGTTCCCAAGAAGTATGGTTGTAAGCATTTGGGCATTGTACAGCGATGAAGGATGTTTGACTAGAGTTGATATCACGGGCTACTCTTAGAAGTAATCACGCTTGTATTTAACAAATCTTGCAGCAATAGGCATGCTGACAAAAGGTCATATTGGATGCAGGTTACTGAGCGTGCTGCGGAGAGAGCTGCAGAGAGGGTAAGTTGAAGGGGGCGGAACGTGTAGGGCAGGCTTTGGTTGATCGTAGATTTGTCTCTCTAATCTCCAGTATTGGCATTCCCTAGCAAATGTTGCTTTGCAATTGTTATGTACTTTTTCATTAATATGTGCAGGCTTATGAATAAGCTTGAGTTTGATTTGGAAGCAGTCGGTAATAGGGTTTCAGAAGTACTACGTGCTGCTAAAAGCAGCAAAGCACTCAAAGGAGCGTCTCTGCAGCTGCATGGCTATGCATTGAACAGCTTTAACTCTATGATGACCTAATTCTGCTGAGTAATGCAGAACTCCCTTCTGGCAAGAACAAGGGTTTAATGGCAGGATGGAATGTAGGTGACTTAACAATGCATGCGGTGGAAGCTTCTGAGCAGCTCAGTGACTTTCAGGCGTTGCTAAGGACATCTTGATTGGCTCCCCATTATTGCATGACCCGTAGGTTGCTGAACGTGCTGCCGAGCGAGCTGTTGAGAGGACAGCCGAAAGAGCTGCTGAAAGAGCTGCAGAGAGAGCTGTGGAAAGGGCGACAGAGAGGGCAGCAGAGCGGGTAAGGGATGCACGGGTCATTGCAGCTGTGCTTGTCACCCTGACATAGGTGGTATGTAGCAATCCTGGCTTTTCTGGGGTGTAATTGCCATTGCTATCCACCGCATGTGCACTGGTCACCTGCAGTTGGAGCGTGTCCTTATTTGCAATGGGCCTGTTTCAGCATGAGCAACTCACAGTTGAATGGTTAGTGGCTGCTTCAGCCCCGGGCTCGTGAGCTGGCCTAGAGACTGGCTCTTCACCAATGGTGGACCTCTCATTCTCCCTGAACATCACATCTTTGTCAAGCATTTGTGCTGCTGCTTTTACTAGAGGTCATTGCTAACTCAGCTGTCACACCTTTCTTTTTACTCTCTCGCCATATGACCTGTTTTATAGGTGACAGAGCGGGCTGCAGAAAGGGTCACCGAGAGGGCTGCAGAACGGGCAGCAGAACGAGCCGCAGAACGAGCTGCAGAGAGGGTGAGCACTGGCTTCTCCATCATGAAGGATTGCACAGAATATTAAGAGGACTGCTTTTGAAGCTTGCTTAGTGACAATGTCCTAGTCACTGTGAAAACCAGCCGTGCTGAGAGGCCCCCCCCCTCAGCGGGCCATAGCCAGAACCTACCGTGCCAAATCATTATTTTACGCCACTTTTGTCTTTCAGCCCGAAGAAATCCGTGGCCTTGCTTCAGCTTATGGGCCCCTACACCATTTCATGCGCATTGAACCTCTTTGTATGAGACTTTTGGTGTTAGGTCTTAGAACCACCTCGAGCACAGGTGGCTGCACAATGGCATTTACATAACAATTTGTGTCCACCTGTTGCAGATGGCTGAAAGAGTTGGCGAACGAGCTGCAGCGGCTGCTGGTGTGGCAGGAGAGGTATTTATTGAGAGGGCAGGGGAGAAGGCAGCACACAGGGCAATGACACAAGCAGGCAGGCACGCAACTGATGCTGCTCTCGGCAGGGTGGGCACAGTGGGTGGCCAGCATATCTCTGAAAGGGCGGCAGAGAGGGTTGCAGAGCAACTGAGTGGTCGCATGACTGAGGGAGCGATGAACACCACAATTGGGAAGGTCTTTGGGAGTGGCTGGTGGAGGAAGGGGTGGTGGAGAATGGGTCGTAGGGGTGCAGAAGCAGGAGAGAGGGTAGCCGAGCATATAGGGGAGCGTGCTTTGGGGAAGGCAGGGGGTCGTGCAGCAGAGAGGGTTGCAGAGCATGCTGGAGAAGCAGCCGTGGGGAGGAGTGCCCTGAGTGCTATTAGCCACGCAGCTGGGAAGGCGGGTGCCAAGGGTGGGGTAGGTGCAGCAGAGAGGGTCGCTGAGCGGGTAGCAGTACATGCTGGAGATGCTGCTGCTGCCCATGCGGGTGACGTAGCTGTGGGCCATGCACACCATGCTGCTCCTGGGCTGGTGGACAAGCTGCTGGATAAGGTGCTAGGGAGCAAGGCACTGTCAAGGATGGTGTCTCCTATGGTGAGAGCATGTCAGCTGCTGGTGGGGGAGTGGCAGCCTATTGATGCTGTGCGGTAAAGAGCGCAAGGTACTCCATCATATGGTTATATTCTTGTGTCAGCAGATGATATTGCTTAGGATGTACTGGTACTTTAACAGGATGTGCGCATAAAGTAAAGTAGATGTATAGGTCCCAGAAGGTCTAGCATGACAACAATCCACTCAACGCCATCTGAACAGGCAGAATGAATAAGGGCCCCACATACAAAAGTATGCCGGGGCCCCATTGTGTGCAAGGCGGAAATAGTATGACTTTTTACCCATCCTGTCAAAGTGTAGGTGTCTAGATGATGGGGTACCACTGGGGTGCCATGCAGTTCATTTGTAGCTCCATCCCTCGTGAATACAATCCTTTTGAAGCATGTCTCTGGATTGTCATGATCATGGGCACTTGCAAGAAAGGTCGATTATTCGTCACCTCTACTTCAGCTTAACTGGCTGCTGCTCTGCAGATCATGGCGCGAATAGGGCGAGGTGCCATGGTTGCCCTCCCTGCAGTAGGTGCTTTGTTTGTGGCCCACCTTGCCCACCAAGACTGGCACCGCATGGAGCAGGAGCGAGAGAACCGTAACGTTTGGGCAGCACGCTCCTTCATGGTTGCTTTTGTTGGAGATGCCATGGATGTGGCCTTCCATGTGGTGGTGGTGCTGGGCCTGCTGTACACACACTTCCAGGTAGGTGGGGATAATGTTTTGATGGGCCACACACGTGTTTGTAGGGTCATCTTTAGATCATTTTACATGTGCAATTTAAGCAATGAGAGGGATGTATGTTTGTCCCTAGGGCAAAGATGGGGCAGCAGGCCAGAAGATGTAAAGCATAGATTCACTTGTTGATGTATTGTGCTCCTTTCACAGCAGTTGTGGCCGCCTTGCAAAATGTCTGGATATTTCTCTCATCAGGTCTGCCCTATGGCAGCCTTGTGAGGCGGCCTTTACTTATTGCGCTTTGTATTAGAAACATACGGGAGAGATGCACCACTATGAGAGGTGGGGAGGTGAATACCCTCGGCTGAATGGTGATTGTACAAGTACCAGCAGCTGCAGGAACCTGTGGATAGATGGTATATCCCTTTTGATTAAATCATTTATACGGTTGGCTGGTACAGGTGCTCACATATACCAGTTATAATGCTTGGGGTAAGGTATGTTTGCGATAGTTCATGTGAGTGAGTGGACGCCGGGCGTTAGCCCTGCGTAGCTTTAAGGAAGAGGCGGTACTAGCACGCGTGGTGCGTTCCCCCCCTACCATGTCCTCCCAAGTTCATGCAAGGAAGGGCCTGGATGGTTGGTAGCTTTGTTCTGTTGCTCATGGCTGCACCCCTTACCTCTGGCCCATATTGCAGGTGGGCATCCATGTACCACACCACCTCCTGCATGGCGTTGAAACTGCTGGTATTGTGGTGGCAGTGGTGAGCACCGTCACAGCCACCGTAGGTGAACTGCTGGCGGTGCGTGCCATGGTAGCTCAGGAGAAGCAACGACTGCAGGAGGAGGTGGATGCAAACACAGTCAAGCTGATGAATGCTTTAGAAGATTTGGATGCAGAAAAGCCAAGCGGGCACTGGGTAGATGGCAATGGCACAGGCAATTTGCATACTACCAGGGTTACGGATAAGCTGTCCCATAGCAAGTAGTCACAGAAAGAGGACCTGATAGATGGCACCGCAGGCCTAGGAATGGGGAAGGGAATGTCAATGTGTAGCGGTAGGGAGCAGAATTCCGGAGCTGGTGCTGGCATTGTGCGCCAGTTTTATGGGTTTGGCCATGTGTGCCTTATACCCCATACCCACCTCTCTTGCCTGGCTCCATGCTGTTCGTTCAGACATCTGACCATGACTGTCTACAACTTTGTCTACAACATCATATACCCCACTAAGAAACCGGTTGGAGTCATGCTTGGGTGCTGCACGGCCCAGAGGGCAGTGCAGTGGTCTCTCTTAACACTGCACAGCCCTCTGGGCCGTGCAGCACCCAAGCATGACTCCAACCGGGTTTGTTAGTGTGGTTTGTTGAGTAATAGCGAGTAATAGAGAGCTAGAGGGCTGTGCAGTGTGTGTGAATCTTACATTGGCAAACCCATCGGCACGCGTGCGGTGCCACAGTTCACCACAGGGGTGGCAAAGCCACTAACACAGATAGATAGAACCAGGAAAAAACTGAACACCATCCACCAGTCACTCCATGATCATGCATGTCCAAGCAGATACAATGATGCAGAATACTAGCCCTGGAAAAGTGCACACACAATTTTATTTTTTAAATGTTTTTTATTTTTTTGTATTTTGGGTTTACCCCCAGCAAACAAACAGCAACGCAACAGCATTTATACCAGAACTTTGTATACAACTTATGCCAAAAACATGCTCACCCAGATGTGGAGAATCACTGAGCAGCAGCAGTTCCAGAACTAACACAGACTATGAACCAGTGCCCAGTAACCGGTCCCCAGTAACATGTAATAGGTCACCCTACCAACAGACCCCTGAGTTAATCCTCTAATCCTGCTTAATCCTCAGTGGGGAAACTGGATTAAGGGATTAAGGGATCTACGGATTAATTGAAATAGATCCTGGATTAACTTGTTAATCCTGATGGAGGATTAAGGGATTAAGCTTGTTAATCCTGATTAAGGATTAAGGGATATACCAGTAGGATTAGGAAATTAACTACGCCACCATCAGCAGCGGCAGACAGCAGCAAAGCAAGCTGGCTACTGGACCTTTATCAGCTTTATGGAAGACCTTACATGATCTGCATGCTTGTGAACCCCTGTGTAAGTACTTAACAGTGTACATGTCACAGAACTTGGCAACACTTTGCCAAAGCATCGAGTTCAAGCAGTGCTGAGGGAGGTGGACAATCAGCTGTCATCCAAGAATAAAACTTGCACAATTGTGCCAATATGGGTCGACCAATGTGCCGAGATGAGTGGCAAAGAACAAAGCAGCAGGGATGCAGTACAGCATACAGTTTCATTGTATGCACTGCAGCCATAAACCAGTGGTGATGGCTGTACTTGAAAATTAGTTCTCCATGACGACTAGACGAATGGCCTCATTGCCATATATATCGCCTGTTCGTAACAAGCCTAACTTGTCAAATCGCAGTATCCTGAACGAAGACTACTGGGCACACATGTCGTGGTGTGAGCAAGAAAGCACTGCTGCAGGCCCCTGAGTGTGCCAGCCTGAGCAAGCAGTCAGACATAATGTTCACGATACTCAAAACCCTCCTACTTACTTACCTACCCGCCACTGGCCCTCAGATATCTCTGCCAACAACCGAGCGACCTTCATGGTGGTCAGAAGCCCTTTCATCCAGAACGCATAGCAGCAGCGGCAAGCTTCCGCAAGTCAGGCCCCAAATTCCTATGTTGTGCATTTGCGTGTGCATGTAAGTCGCAACGGGGTTCGCTCCCCCAAAGCGTGACTTGGGCAAGATGGGCGGTTGTGTCAACTGAGTGTAACACACTGCGCCTAGACCCGTGGGATGTGCACTTTAGCATCTGCACACAAAGATAAGTAGGCCATGCTCGTGTACCGCTTTACGTTGCACAAATTTTAGTTGCTGGACTTTGCCGTTGTGATCAACAATGTCCCCACCAGGCCCCAAAGCGCAGTTGACTATACGGGAAGAGAGAGCAAGGAGCCCAGGACAGTGCCAGCGGATGAGAAGGGTGTTCGCTTTGATATCCTTCACTTGCCATCTCTAGTCTGCTGGTCTGTTCATGTTCGTCCCACTCGAATGGGGCACTCCGGGCTTAGGTTGCGACAAAAGCCCTACTCCACCAAGAGCGGTTGTTTTTGTGAGGATGGGACAATGTATGTGTTGGCTTTACCCTGCACGTTTACTCAAGCCAACTCCGACGCGCTTGCCACGCTTTAAACTAATCAGACGCACCACGCTTCTGACATGTCCGCAAAGAACTGCGACTGCCCTTGCTTCGCTTGCCCCCCGGGCTGTGGATGGGACGCTTTCAATATAGGCATGTGCAGCGCAGTAAAGATGAATATTTGAAAGCAGCAGACTTTAGCAATCAGCTGGCCCAACTCATTGGCGTCTGTCAGGGGTAGCTGCAGCACAGCAGGGTGCTGCAGCAGGATGCAGCAGCACCAGGAGCAGAAGCACCACGAGAAGCAGGTTCTAGGCCTGATCAGATGGTTTTGCCCTGTCCCTGGGGACTACTATTGACCCTGAAGCAAGAGGTATGCTAAGTCCTGACAGCCGCACTCCATGCAGTAGCAGGGGTTATACAGATAGAGTACAGAACCCTAGCAGCAAGCATGTTCTGGGTATGGGGCTCCTGCTGCATCTGCGCAACGGGGCCAAGCAGCCACTGGCAGCAGCCAGAGCAGGAGCAGGGGGCACAGCAGCAGGATTGGACGGGAAGGGTGATAACTGGGAAGGGAGCAGCCAACGTCCCTCTGCAGATGCTGCAGGGGCCTTCACTGGGGCGGAAGCTTGGCAGCAGCAGCAGCAGCAGTAAACTGGTTCTGCTGCTGGGGAGCAGCAACAAACTGATCCTGCTGCTGGGGGTACTCCTGACTGGGCACAGTACTGTTTACAGCAAGGTTAGGGAATTGTCATTGTTCAAAATGGAAACTACCAATACTACCAGCGACAAAAAGATGGGCTTTCAAGTGGCAATATTGGTATAGAGAACAGCAGCAGCAACCAGCCGCGAGGACAGCATCAGCAGGAACAGCAGCACTAGCCTTGGGGATAACAGCAGCATCAGCACGCACACTAGCCGTCACAGCAGCAGGATGAATTGCAACAGCAATAGCAGCAGCAGGCACCATGAGAGCAGCTGCAGCCACAGCAGCAGGACCAGGAGCAGCAGCAACTTGATCAGCAGCATACACCATGGGAGCAGCAGCAACAGCACCCACAGCATGAGCTGGGGCAGGAGCAACAATCATTGCAGGAGCAGCCGTACCAGCAAGGGCGCCAGTCTGGCCCACCACCAATAGGCATGCCCCAACAGGGCCATAAGCAGCAGCCACAGAACAAGTACCAGCTGAAAGGCCTGCACAAGCGGGGGCTCAGCAATGGCAGTCTGCTCCTGGGTGCTCAAGGCGCTGCTGCTAGAACGCCTAGCCTTTCTGTGCCCTTCCAGCCTTTCTGTGTCCTTGAGAAGTGACAACGTAACCCGTTGGACTCGATGCTCTCACTTATAAGATTAGGTTCAGTCGCAGGTACACAAGGAACATGCACCATCAAAAGAGGCAATTGTATAATCACATACATCAAATGCTCTTTCTTCCTGTTGTGCTAACCGCTCATGCATGCTTCCTGCCTCGTGCTAGGGCTGTAAGCCACCAGAAGGGGCTGATGAAGCACATGTTTGACTGGCAGCTGCAGCAGAATGAACAACAGCCACCAGATGCTGCAGACATCCAGGGTAGTAGGAGACTCTGCAGTGTCTATGCGGCAGTACATGGAACATTTGCACCAGAACAATTCCCTTTGGTACCAAGCAATGCATTCCAAGTGCGGTGCATGAAAAGGACCAAGGGCAAGAGGAGCATTGTTGGTGGTTGTCCGAAGGAGCTGCAAGCAAGTTCACGGCAGTGTCAAGCCCAACATCAGCAGCTGGAGCAGGTGCTGCGACTGCACCCAAGTTCAGATGCAGCTGCAGCAACAAGCTCTTAACAGCAGCAGCAGCAAGGGCAGCGGCTGCAAGCACGTCCTTGGCAACAGCAGGAGCAGCAAGCAAGTCTTTCGCAGCAGGAGCAGCAGCAGCAGCATGTGCAGCAAAGCGACTGAGGGACAGTGTTGCTGCTGCAGCAAGCAAGCGCTGAACAGCAGGAGCAGCAGACAGAATTGACCTGAAGTGTCAGATGGGCTGCCAGTTGCTAACAAATGCAGCTGGTACACGGAGCGGCAATAACATCTACTGATAGTTTTCCCTGGTGAGTGGCCATACTGGGCATGCCATTTTAATTCATCAGAGTATGCGGTCTTCTGAGTTCACTTGGCACGTGCGGTCACCAATTCTTATAATGATTACTTGACCTTCGGTGAGGCGAGAGCAATGCAGAACACATGACATTGTTCAGCCAAATGAGCAGGTCTGGCAGCAGCATTATGGCAGAAACGCCAGCAACATGGCAGCTGCTTGTTAGTTCAACACCACTACGTGCTACTGCCTTGACTGCCCAGTCTTTGATGCAATAGAGCATGACTACAAAAGGGCAAGACCTTTCAGGACCTACATGCGCATAATGCTGCTAGAAGCTTGCCAATGCAGGTGGTAAACATTCATGTAGTGTCAAAGGGCTTGGTTTGGTGCATGCCCCACGAGAATGGGGCTGAGAGATAATGAACTAGGCTGCAGGGCTAGTTTCCAAACAGCCCATGTGTGGTGGCAGCAAAGGTTATGTATCTTGTATCCTGTAGGCCATGGAGGTTCTAAGTTACCTGTGATAGTACCCATATCCGCCTCTCATGATGGAGCTGCTTGCAAGGGTGCAACAACTGATCTCCAATGTAGCTTGGAGCTGCTGCACTTTAATGTGCCACCCACCTACATTGTACAAGGATGACCCTCTCGTCTTAACTCGTTGTAACCCTTAAAATTCAGAATGGTTGCAATGCACGTTTATGCAGTGTTAATCCTCTGTCATGTGCAGCTTGCTGACTGCTTATACTGATGCTGCTGGTGCTCCTGCTGCTGCTGCTGCTGCTTCTGCTGACAGGGTCATGTGATGGAGTTAATGGGGCCACTGCCTGAATAACATGCGGCAAGCAAGTGTCTCCGCCAAGGACAGCAGCTCAGTGACAGTGCTTGCCTGTTTGAATGCTGTTATTGCAGTGGCACAATACACTTGCAACATTGACACAGACAGAGGTTTGTGTTCTGCATTGGCTGATGTGAGGTGGTGGTTACAGAGGAGGTAATGCATGCGCCCATCTACAGTGTTCTCTGGAAGGCCAGCATTTACATATGTATACCAGCAGTAGCAAGCATGTATGCTGGTCCATGTACGTGTAGTCGCTGTACCCGGGCATGCACATACCCACTCTTGCATGCCCTCAGCTGCTGGACGATCGTTATTGTGTGCTATTCATGTGCAAGGGTGCAGCTCTCTGAGTAGGCTCATGCCTGGGCATTGCTCTGCCCAAGTAGGGCATGTGGTGGTCTGAGACATACATGCTGGGGACAGAGAGGGACAAGGTTTGGATGTAATGAGCTCGGATGCAGTGAGACCCGATCAATAGGGCATCTCATAGTGCTGCTTGTTAACGTGCAAACTTTGTTTCTAGTGGCATGTCTGTGGTAAGTGGCACTGCAAAGTGTTAGTGCTGCTAAGAGGCTGTCTCAAGCAGGTTATTTGGCCATAGTCTATCGTGTAGGTTGTGTGCATGCAAGCAAGCCAACAGTGTATACTTTATTTGCTTGGCTGGCCGGCACTAGTTTAATGTCATGCCATAATACATTCTGTGATGGTCCGACAGTGTGTTCGCATGTTGGGAGGTCAGTTTTGGTCCTCAAAGTTGGTGTGCATGCTGTTAACAGCTCGTTATCATGGTGAACCTGCAATCCTCAGAGCTGCCTGGGGATTAACAAGTTAATCCTGGGATTTACATTGGAATTATGAGGATCAACTGTGGGATTAACGGATTAACTCAGGGGTCTGTTGGTAGGGTATGATCATAGGTAATTAATCTATATCATGTCCCATAATCCTCCATAGGTTGTAATCAAAAGGAAGATAAAGGGCTTCGCCCCAAGATGGCTGGCCCCGGTTATGGTGTTAATTTTGTGCAGCAAGCCTCATTTGTCTATAGCCTTTACATGCAGTGCAAGGGTGCAGGTCTGAAGGGGGTAACATCGGAGGAAGGCAATCGATGGGCACCATCTGCATGCAACTGCTGCTGCACTTGCCGCTGGGCTACAGTTGTGTAAGGGCTACGTCCACTTTACACACTTATATTGCATTAGCAAGCCAGATTGCGAAGGAGAAGCAGTGCTGATGTAGTGATGTAGAATGAATTGAACAAGGCAAAGCAGTACAAGTAACCATACAGGTTCCTGGGAATGTTGCAGTAAAACGGCGTTTGGTAAAGCTTCACAGGTGAGCTCTTACTGTGTAAGCCTGTTTTATCATCATAATGCTAAAAGGATGCTCTGCAAAAACCAGAACCGGGTGGGCTGGGCAAGGTCCAAGAGTTCTCATGTGATGGAAGAACTTAAGTGCGTGAAGCGTGGTGCATGCAGGAAAGAGATGCAGTTCACCATGCAAACCCCCGACATGCAGCAATAATGAGGCTTACTGATGGAGTATCCTTCCTCTGCTGCCGGGACACCCCACGACGCTGCTTGCCCTGCTCGCTACCGCAGCATCGAAGCTCTCCAGACCCGGCACGGTGCAGTGAGCATGGACTTCTGCCAAGCACAACGCTGGTACGTCCGACCATTGCTACAACACCTGTCATGTTCCCCAGCCAAATGTGTGCAGAGTTTGCAGCAAGCCGGAACCTTCACAAACGGAGATCGCAGCTTGCTTGTAGGATCTTCCAACGGGGCAAGCAGGCACACCTCTACAGTTTAACGTATATTGCAAGCTAGTATTGTGGCAATGCACGGTAAGGTTGTGGCTGTTCAGCTCGTTGAGAGGGACCAAGCGTCCGACAGCCATTGCTGCTCATGGAAAAGTTACGAACTTCGCTGAGACAAGAAAGGAGAGCCCAGCTATGCCTGCAGAGAGGTGCTTGGTCATACAAGGGCAAGGCAGAGGCGCTGGAGCTCGCTAAATTTTGTGCGGACCACGTTAATCTGACTAATCCAGGTCATTCGCCGCTTGGTATTCCGCTCCAAGCGCGTATGCGACGGACGGACGGACGCTATAGCTTGCCCCTACCGGGGCCAGCCAATAACCTTCGGGCATAATTTCACCCTCTCTACCATCATCAAGCAGCTGTAAACAAATTTCCCGCCTTTCCTTCAGAGCTGAAATGCACCTCACAACTTGCGCATGATCACTATGATTGAGAATAAACTTGACTATCCTTGGATTGCCCTGGTAAGGAGGTGGGCTTGAAGAAGAGGGGGAAATTGTCCCGGACAGGGTGAAGCACCCTACAGTCCAACATGAAGTGGACAAGATCTTCAACTGGAATTGACCGGCCCTGTGGTATCATCCCGATAACCAAGTGGTCTCTCTTAAACAACAACAAACATCTAAGGTGTGGTCTTAACAACATCATATACCTATAGGTGCCCCTGAACGAGTGTGAGGTAATCATGAGTGGGCTTACTAGCCATGTGTTCCTAGCGTTCAGGTGTAATGGACTGCCTGTTGCGTCAATGGAACTTTGGCTGTTTGACACTCCTGCCTGTTAGTGCCTTGTAGTGCTCGTACTGCTGGTTGCTGGTGACCAATTGCTCGAAATGTGAATTAGAATTAGTGTGCCTGCATTCTTGACTGCGCGCCGATGATGTCTGTTAAGGCACGAACACACGATACCACAAGGCGTTGCTAACCGGTGCAAAGGGACAGAGTCTTTTTACACCAGCCATGAACTCGTGGGGCCAGTGAAGCGGGGCTCTTCTTGCTGGTTCCTTCCCAAAAAGCAGTGCCAACCCAGCATGAATCCAAATCTGACAGAAGTCTTGGACTTGACTGGGGCCGAGCTAATGATGTGAAGCACGCGTAGTCCCGTCGGGCATGTTTGAAGAGCAAGTGTCTGCAGCAGGTCGGGATTACAATATAGTAGGTCGTTTAGGGCTAGGTGCCTTCGGAGAGGTATGTGTGATGAACTGAAGACCGCGCCCTACTGTGCACGACTGATCCCAGTACAGGTTTTTTTGGCAGAGTCAGAAGACGATCAAAGTCACCAAGTTGCCGTGAAGCAGTTGTACTCTACCGAAGAAGGTGGTTTCATTTCAAAGAAGATTCAAAGAGAGATTTCTGCTTTGCAAGATGTGGCTCATGATAACATAATCACCTTGCTGGGAGTGGATGTGCAGGTAGGCTCTGCACAACCTCTAGGTTTAAATGTCTGCAGCGCCATTTAGCAACTCTCCTTTTACCCATTTTCAGTCAGGCTGAACGGAAGAAGGAAAGTCTCCGGAAGAATATGCGTTAAGGGCAGTGTTTACCATATGCGCAAAAGGACAAAGCTGGCCTGGCCAGGCAGGGACCTTGGGATTTTAATACCTGATACAGTATGCAGCCGTGTACATTTGTCCCTCAGAAAGGTCACAGATGGAGCTTTAAACTCACGTCGTGTAGTGTGCAGCAACTAAAAAGCCCACATGGAGGTGGGCTGGAAGACCAATCCCAAAGCAAGGCAGTTGGGAGTGAACAGCTGCATCATGAAGCTGGCAAACGCAACATTTCATATGTACTTTTTGCCTGGCTACCTTTTGCTCAGGGTCCATGCGTGAGCCTTGTGTTTGAGCTGTGTCTACTGGACTTAGGGGTACTGCTCTCCAGCTGCACTGCCCCCCTGCCAGAGCACATCTTTAAAGGACTGGCCCAGCAGATCCTGCAGGCAGTGGCAGCTTGTCATGCTGCTGGTGAGAGGGAAAGGCCTGGGAGGTGCTCCTGCGCTGCTGCTGCTGGGGATCGTGTCTCCCTTTAATTTTTGCAAGCATGCGCCTGTCGCACAAGAATATGGGTATTGAATGTCCACTTTCAGTGCTAAAGGCTCGTCATCTATTGCAATGGCCAATTGGTTTTGTGTCTGGATATCCTCCTGGCAATGGGGCTTGGTTGCTAGCCATTACAGACCAACAAAATTTCTATGGGACCAAATTGTCTCGGTATGGGTCGTCAGGTGCAGCATTGGCAACAAGCAGGATCATTCTCATAGCTGGCTACCTGCTTGGGTATTCATCTTGGTTGCTGCTCTGGAATATGTTTGATCTGGAGTCAGATCATTCTGGCGATTGTATGATGCGAACTGTTTGCAGTCTCGTAGTTGGCTGTATGCTTGGGTATTCCTCTTGGTTGGTGGTGTGGAATCCATTGTTTGGTCATCCGATGGTGTGTTTGGTCGTTTCGACCTAGCAGCCCTTTTGCGGCTGCCGCACCTTAAATTTTTGTTTGTTTGTTTGTTTGTTTGCCAGGCAATGCACTGGTGACGAGAGCAGGACCATAGGGTTGCGTATGACCAGGTTGATGGACCAGGACTCGTCAGAAAGCGCTGTTACTCAAGCTGGGGTCTCAGGACACCACTGCATCCAGGAAGAGCACCGCCATGCTTCCTCCTACACTGGAGGTGTCCTTAAACTGCACACTTTCAGCTCTCTTTTTCTCCAAGAATGCTGCTCCTGCATGTTTGTGCAGGCTACCTTCACCGGGACATCAAGCCAGCCAACCTGCTGATCTCAGCCGAGGGCTGCCTCAAGCTGTCAGACTGGGGTCAGGCCCGGGCTCTATCCCTGGGAGCAACTGCCACATCAGAGCAGTACCTCCAGCAAGATAGTGTTGAGTCATCACTTGTATCAGGAGGAGGCGTTCAGCCACATCGCCAGGAGGGCCGTGGAGCTGTAAGGTTTGTCCATGCCCAGGGCCCGGCTAGTAGTTGCAATCAGCAGCCACTAGGGGCTGCAGCCAGATGTATAGATGGCCAGCAATATGCAGCTGCAGAGCACAGTGTCTTTCCCGCTGCCTATGAGGATGAAGGCCTGCAGAGAGGCAACTTGACTAATGGAGTTGGTACGCGCTGGTACAGGTGAGGGGCGGAGCAGGTTGGGGCCAGTGGAGGGAAGTTGTATGGAAAGGATCACCAATTTAAACTTGTGGTGGCTGAATGTGGTGTTATGCAGCTTACAGCAGCACCCTTATTGACCTATCTAGCGGGGTCTGTGGTTGGTGCATGGAACTGCTGGATCATCCTTTGAACGCACGCCAAACCTGCTAAATCCAGGAGTCGTCAAGTGCTGGTAGCAGTGTGTCGCATAACACCGGCCCTGTGCTGCCAGCACCGTGACAGCAAGGTGCAGCAGTGCACTAAGGCAGGAGGCGCCTGAAGCCCTCCTGTGGATGGGTCCCACCTTGTCATCCAGGTGTTTAAGATTGAACACGTATTTCGTCTCTACTGCCCTGGCCTGACATACACTGGCTATTAATGCATTTATGGTAGAAGGGGCTGGTGGCAGCCATTTTGGTCTTTCGGAAAAGCATTAATTGGGCATGCTTTTGAAGCCTGAATTGGCTCCTTCTGGCCGGCGCTGCCCGCACGGACGCCTCGCTTTGACCGGGCCACTTGGTAATATGTAATTCGCAATGTGCATGTTGCTGGTCCAGGGCTCCTGAGCTGCTATATGGGAGTAGGGACTATGGGCCTGCTGCAGATGTGTGGTCTGCTGGGATGGTCCTGGCGGAGATGCTAGGTGAGGCACTGGGAGAGAAGGCAGGACAATAGAGGGCTCAAGTGTAGCATGGGTGGACACGAGGTCACAGTCGTGCTGTGCACGATTGCAATATTCCTGGAGTTCCTTGTGGTATGGGTCCGCTTGTAAGGCAGGAATGCAGCCTTGCCAACATGCATGTCCTCCATTGCGGCTGCTGCTGCCCAGTCACGGCTTCAAATCTTCCGTCAGTGCTAGTTGCCATAGGCTTCGCTAGGAGCTCCCAAAGCATTTACCCTTTTTGTTGTCTGTTGTGTGTGCCCTCTCCAGCGTTGTCTCCTCTGGCTCCTGGTGCCAACGACATTGACCAACTGGCCCGCCTCCAACAGCTGCTGGGCAGCATTACATTAGAGGAGTGGCCTGGTGCAGCCCAGCTACCAGACTGGCATAAGATCACCTTTGGCAGGTGTGATGGACAGCCCTTGGACCAGGTGCTGCCCAGGGCGCATCCAAAGGCACGACAGCTCCTCCAGAAAATGCTGAGGTGAGATTGGGAGTACACACACATAGGACACAGTGGCTAATCTAAAGCTGTTGGTGCAAACATGCAGCATAGATCAGTTGCAGCAAATGTAAGCTGCCGTCAAATCTTGTCCCACTAAGACGTACCAGGCAGCCGTCTCAGCACATCCCTAGCACACAGATGGATGTGGACTTGCTGTTGAATTTTGGTGGTAGATGACCAAGGGCGGCATCAGTGTCACTGGAGAGCTGCAACAGCTGTTATCCCCAATTTTCTTGGTGCAACATGGGAGCCATTGTCATTTCTATCGTGCTGAGCAAGTGTGCCCCATATAAGGTTTAAAACATGTGTTAATCAGACAGCACTATTGTGCTGAGTGACTTTATATTTCACCTATTTGTGCCAATACTGCTTGGCTGTACTTCAAGGGAACATGTAATTTTCAAACTTCAGTAGCAGATGTTTTGATGCTTTTGAGACAACACAGACATCAGTGCTGATCATTGTTCATCTGAAGCATTTCTTGCTTCCGTATGCGTATCTGCAGCTATCCGCCTGAGGCCAGAATTACAGCTGCTGAAGCCCTCTCAGATGACTACTTCACACTATTGTTTCCAGTACCAGCCACCACGACAAACATAGCCAGTTATGTGCAGCAGCAGCTTACTGTCAAGCAGCAGCAGGACTTGCTTCGGCAAGCCAGGACCAGACAGCAAGCCTATTGGCATGCGAAGGGGGAGAGCATGGCCAGCGGATTGCAATAGCTCCCGCGAACGTGTTGATGTGGTCCGCGGCGCCCGGTTGCGCTGAGGTTGGCAGCTTTGGGCACATGTGAGGGCCAGCTAGCTACAAGGTCGCATATGGTCTACCTCACGTCCTGTCCATGTTTGTATGTGCACGATGGAAATGGCACTGCTCGCTGCTAGTTGCTTAAGAAGTTATGAATGTCCCAAGAGGAAGGAACGCCGTATGCGCAACGCTACTGTGCCTGTTGCTTTCAGGCCTAGCCAAGCCCAACTCAATGGCAGCATGAACAACAACACCAACATTCAAGGCATTTCCGTTGTTGCACGGCGCTCCGGCCAACCCTTAAAATGGCAGAAAAAGTATTGGAGGTACTCGGGTCACTCGTGTCACTGGGCACTGTGCCCTCCCACTAAGCCCTCACCCCAGAACTCCCTTCTCTCCATGCTTTTGACTCCAACGGCCCCGACCAGAAGCTAGCCAGCATCAAGATTAACGCGTCATTCACACTAGCTGGAAGTTTGCAGCCACTTCGTGCAATTAGGCAATGCTACCTACGTTAGTACTTCCGTCAACCCCAACAAGAACATCCCAATTGTTGAAGGCTTGCTTGCCAAACTCTCTATCTAGCTAACAATTTAGGCCCCCATTGGTCGCAGTACGTACCTGTCACTGTTGTGGGCTTGCTGCAGCATTAATCTGGTCCAAGGTGTCCGCATATCTCAAACGGCATTGCATGTGTCTGTGTTGAGAGCTTCGGTTGACTCCATAAGAGAGGCCACTGTTCTGGGATTAGCACAAGCAGGTGCCGTTTGTGCACCACGTGCACGGAATGTGCCTATAGGGTAGGAATAGGGCGTATCCACGATGTCAGGCAAACGTCACGGCAAGAAGGCCCTGCTAGTGGCGTTCGAGGACCAGGACGATTCCGTCGAAGAGGCTAAGGCAAGTGCATGCTTTTGTCCGGAGCATGCACACGCATACCTGGATGTGTTCTGACCAATTGGCACCTAGGACAGCTTGGGTAGCTTGAATTTGAGGCACGGTCTTGCGCCAACTTAGCTGAATGTCTCTGTCGCTAACGTCAAGGTGACCCCGAAGAGCCAATCCTCTGCTATTGTCCCGCACACGCTCTTGGTTCTTTTCATCTCTATGCCATGCAACGTTTCTGCAGTGAACTTTGGCATGTCAGGTTGCTTTCTCCGTTTCGTCGCTCACATGTTGGCGGCTTTCAGGCACGTCCTGGCCATCCATGTTATCAAACGTGTGTCTTAACTTCCCCTGGGTCCTCCTGTAACAGGGTACAATGGATTCCTACAATGAAATGGAGCAACCTGGCAAGCGACGAGGTCGGAGCAACCTTGGCTCTGGAGTGCAGCCCATATCGGGCGGGGGTGGCATCTTCAAGTCAGCTGCTGTGGAAGTCCTGCGGCAAGAAAGGCGCTTAATGACCACCGGAGAGATAACCAAGTGCGCATGTTACCATGCAAGCTGGGGAACAAGCTTTGGCCCATTCTGGCTGAGTTCCAGGGCCCTGGACTGTCCTCTGACTGACAATTCTTATTGTAGGATCGCACTGCAGAGGGGATTCCTGAAAGCACAAGGGAAGACCCCTGAGGCCACCATGGCATCAGCTCTGTACACAGATGTGAAAAAACGGAACGGAACGTCCATCTTCACAAGGTATGGCCACTGTAACTTGGCACCACTCTCGCTCTCAGCCCACAGCAGCCAGCAGGCAGAACCTGCGACTAAAATACTGCCGTGTTGGATTGCAGGCCACAAGAGGGCCTCTTTGGCCTACGTGAGTGGATTGAAGAGGGCTTCTTCCCTGAAGGCTTCTTTGCAGGGGGTGGGCCGTTCCTAGACTTCTCAGACTCTGGCATGCCTAATGCGTCTGCGAACCCCAGCTACAGACGACGACCAGGGCCTGCTCACAAGGTCTTTGCAGCTGGCACTGGGATGCCTTTGAATGATGCAGCAGCAGGATTACCAGCACTAGGAGCTACAGTCGAGACAGCGGCAGCAGGAGCAGCTGCAACAGGGGTATGTTCCTCCTCCATAGGGTGTTCCTCTGAAGCGTAAAGCTGGTGGCAGGTCTCAAGGCATACTGTATGTTGTGTTTTCCAAGTTTAGAGCTGGGGGCAGTATCTGTTTTCCTCACAGGCTAGTTTAAGGTTTATTTTCCTCACAGGCTTGCTGCTTCTTCGAGGTAGTACCCTATTTCTCCGGCACTGGCAGCCTGGCTTGCCCTCTTTCATGGACACATGTCTTATCAGAGGAGATTCTTGCATGCAGAACATGCTTTAGTTGGACATACTGTTAATGGGTGCGCCCTACTTTGGTTCTGACTGTGCTTTCTTCTGGTGCTGCAGCATCGACCTGGGCGCAGCACGAGGGTCCGGGCGCGGCAGGTCTGGGCTGCTGATGTTTCTGAGGAGACCAACTCAGACTCTTATCCTGGATTCCAGGAGGGTGGGGACGGAGACTCTGACTCTGGGCATCACAGCAACTACCATGCAGACCCGCTCCACATGCTGGGTGACGCGTGCTTGACGCATGCAAAGGTGGGTAGTGCAGGCAGCCTATCAGGATTGTGCCATGATGTCCAGTGAACTATCAAGCTCACAAAAGGCTTGCAGATGACAAGTTGAACAATCGTTAGAATGCATAGTGCTTTTCGTTGCTTGTTCAATTGGCATCGCCGAGGTCAACAAATGTTTAACAAGACCTTGGGGCAGGATATGTTCCCCCATGGCTTGGTAAGCATGCTTCAATCGGCTGCATCGAGCATCAGACATGGCTGTGTGCCCAGTGCAAATCATGTCTCATTGGGTAAATCGTTATGGTGATGCCATCCCTGCAGTTGGAAGCTGGTGGCCTTCCCGCTCGTAGCAGCCCTGCCAGGAAGAGGCAAGCTGTCAGTGCAGATACAGACAGGGCTCAGCAGCGGCAGTCACCTACCAGGGACAAGTTGTCAATGCTTCATGCAGCAGCCACCAGCCCATATGGGGCAAAGAGTCGCAAAGAGCAATCCATGGGAGACAAGAAGAACCTGTCCGTGGGGGTTCCAGGGGCTGTGAATGCTGAGGTACGTACGAAAGGCCTGGGATAAAGCTCCTGGTGGGCGTGCAAGGGGGGGCATTCATCTGGCCTTGCAGGGAAGCTGGGCATCACAAGCATTGGCTTGTGGTTTACCTTTGCATGAGCAATGTGCGTGATGATCATGCTTGAATTGAGGGAATGGGCTTGCTGCACCTGCTTCCCATATGGCACACAGCCACAGACCTTCGTATTGACCCAACCCTTCTTTTGCACTGCCTTGTTTCTGCTTGTTTCAGGACGCTGCTGCAGCCTGGGGGTTGCAGTCCCCTAGGGCTATGTTGGCAGCATGGCTTGAGGCAGCTAAGAAGACTGGGGGCCTGCCCTGGGGGTGAGTCGCAGGCTTGGGGGTGTATGCTGCATGTTGAGGTCCTGCTATCAAAGTATGCTTCTGAGACAGGATGGAGAGTAGTTGCATCTCTGCATACCGTGTGTGGTGCTTTTCGTGCCTGAACCCATATCTGTGCCACCTACTACACCATTTGCCCACTTGTACTTCCTTCTTACTAGGCTTCATGCCATAGGCCCCCAAGATCAGTCATTGGCCCTCAACATCAGTCATAATCTTGCAAGGCACTATCTATAGGATGTCTGGTACTTACAGCGCATTGCTTGTCACAACAAGGCAGCAGTGTGCAGGCATCCATTGTGCATGGCCCTCCTAACCTGATTGGTTTTGTTCCCACCTGCTTTGTCTGCAGCCTTGCTCCTGGCATGTTCAACCCTGCTGGTTCCGCATTGGATGCGGGTGGCGCGGCTATACCCAACTGGCCAGGCCTGGTGGCAGCAGGGTTTGACCCAGCTGTTGGGTTTGCAGCGGGCAGCCAAGATCTTCTGGCTGCTGTGGCTCAGGGTTTAGGCATCCAGAATCCAGGCAGCATTGGATGGCAGGGAGCAGCAGGAGCTTTACAGGCCGGCCAGCAGCTGGAGGACGCATTGCATCCGTCAGCAGCTACTGTAAAGCAGAGCAGGCATGCGGGCCACAAGCGGCAGCGGCATGAGGGCCGAGGAGATGTGGCAAGACCTAGCAGAGCTGATGAAGCTGATTCAGGTCAGTAGGGGCTTAGCTGTTAGGACGTGATGCTTATAAGAAAATCTCATCTGTATCCATTTGTAAGCAGATTGGCTTACCACTAAAGATGACACTGCCAGCTTTGAGTCCCTCTCCTTATGTCGCAACATGCTTGCTGGCAGGCAATGTCTACCTCTGGTATTAAACATGAGCTGGACGCAGTTTTTTCTGCAAGTCTCTTATGAATAACTCCAAGTTTTCCTTCCCGATTTGTTTCCTGTGCAGAGGAGCTGTGTTCACCGAGGAGTTGTGAGGATTTGTCTTCACTGGAGGAGTGGCAGGCTGCCATCGAGGCAGCTGAGCAGCAGTGGGGTCCCAGCCACCCAGCAGTGGGACGCGCATGGCTGGAGTTGGCACGTGCACTGCAGGCAACAGACAAGTGGTCAGATAAGGCCAAGCACGCTACCAAAAAGGCCTTTGACATCTGTCAGATCTTGCTGAAGCAGACAGCCATGGTGAGTGAAGGGTGTGGGCTTTGCAGGGAGGGATCTAGCTAAAGCCAGGGCCGGATTGCTTTTCATTTGATCAGCAAAAACATCGTATTAGACAAGGGTCCAAGGATATGTTGTTGAAGAGGCTATTCTGCGGTACCATGCTGGTGGTGGCCACACAGGTAAGGAAGGTGTGCTGCAACCTCCAACACAGCTCCCTCCTTGAGAAAAACTGGTTATCTGTGTGCATGGTATCGCCATTGCATACATATGTATCAGACCTCGGATAATGCAGGATACGTCGAAGGACTCACATCTCAGGGTATATGGTGTTTCTGTATCTTTTTTGGTACGTATGCTCAGTGGATCACTTGGGTTGAGGTCTTTGCAGTGGCAAAATGCATGCTCTAAGAACCAGTGAGGTTGTTGGATTTTCAGATCCAGAATGCGGTGAATTGCTGTAAAGATGGAAGCTAATATACTCCCATACCTTGCTCCTGCTGTCCAGGAGTCTCAGTCGCAAGATTCGTTCCAGTACCTCTTGGCGCGTTTCAGCAAGCGCGCCAATGCCGCCAAGGAAGCAGCCTTGGCCAAAGAGGCAGCGGCTAAGCAGGCAGCAGCACAGGCACATGCAGCTGCAGCTACTGCCGCTGCGGAAGCAGCAGAGGAGCAGCCGGAGCTAGTAGTACCCAAAGCAGCCCTTGATGCAGCAGCCGCAGCAGTAGCAGCAGCCACTGCACAGGTTGAGGAGGCCCAGCTACCAAGCATGAATGGCAAGGAGGCAGAAGTAGAGGACATGGGGGTGCTTCCCGACTTGGTTTGCGGCTCAGCATTGGGTGCTGGGTTAGTGACAGGTGGTAGGAGTGGGCCTGCAGATCTGCTGGCAGTGGCTGCTGCCGCGCTTGGTGCACACCCCATACTGCCCATAGCAGCAGCAGGGGCTTGCCAGCAGCAAAAGGAGCTTGCGGCACCAGATTGTAGCGAGCAGACAGCAGCCCCTGCAGTGGACGCATGATCTTGTGGCCAACAGCACTGGATGGGCCATGTGGCCCCAAGCCTGTATGCAAGCTCAACATGCAAGTGATTGGTTATAGCTTGTTTGGTTATGCACAGCCCCCAGCTGGACATGGGTGGTTCCCAGAGGAGTTACTAGTCCTGGCATTTGCACTGTTAAGCAATAATGTGATTGTTGTACTGCTGTATGTGTGCTGCTAGATGGGGTGGGTGCCTATTCTTGGCAGTGCATGGAAGGTCCAGATGTCGGAACATTTGTGCAGTGGGGTAAGCAGCAGTTGCTATTCATGGAGGTCTGCCCTGTATGGAACCTTCGTCTTCCCGTGCCTTCGTTGTCATCTCTGGTGGCACGCATAGGTTGGAAAGTCGTAGGGGGCTATAGGTGCCTGTAGCTCCACTTGGGACATTTGAGGCAAGGTCTTTGCAGCAGTGTGTTGGGGATGGTCATTAATGGTATGTTTGCTTGCTAACTGCTCTCTGTTATGCTTGGAGATTGAGCAGGATGTGCCAATGCTCAAAGCTGAAGGGATTTTGTGATTACTTCTACGTGAGACCCTCATAAGTACTAACAAGGTGGCTGGCACAGGGTGTGGACAGAAGTGTGGTTTACTGGTATAAGAGGGTCTGCAGACTGAGTGGATATGCAGGGGGGGGGTCTTCAAGGTAGCTTGAGGGCACAGGGGCAAACTTTGAACAATATCTTGGTATGCCATGTGGCAGCTAATGAGTGTAAACCAATTTTAACGTCCGGGTCCAAGACCGGAAGTCAGACTGACTCATCGGACGGCCTTGCGGCGACGGTGTTGCCCAGTTGATCAGACCGTTAGCCCATTGAACAGACGAATCCATTGTGTATGTATGTGGTGTGCGGTGCTTATTGATGTGCATAGACAATTGACGCCTGAAGCATGGGTAGCTGTGATCATTCTGGAATCTTGACACGTCACGTCACCATTTTGCAATGCTGCGTGGGGATGCTTCAACTGCATGAGTTGGTGCATCATGATCATTGGACTATGGTTCGCAACGAGGGGATGGAGATGAGCTTACTGATGCTGTCAGGGGTTGCTGATATGCTGGGCACTATGTGCCCATTTGGTCATGTTCAGCCATTAATGTGTGGTGCAATGTAACCTTCTTTGTGACTGGCTTGCGGACCTTTTGATGTTGGGGATGCTCTGTAGGTTTGGGTTCACTTCCTGCTGCTGTCACAATGGACAATGGCTGTGCAGGAACATCAACCCTGTCATATTGCTTTCGCCCTGGGTGTATGCACGCCTATGTGGATCGTATATGAATGAAATGCTATTGAGGCGTCTTCAGCTGAAGGAGTGATGGACTGCTGAGTTGGTACCTGTGCCAGCATGCACTCCGTAGGATACCGTATCTGAGATGGCGGTGTGGAGGTTTCCATCCAAAGGTTTATATCGCTGCCTCTATCTTCCCTTACAATTACTCTGTTCAGTGTCGTGGTACAGCTGGGCGTTATACATAAAGGCTTCCGGCTAACTCGGCTCTCAAGCGTGCCGAGCCGGGAACGCTTGGAATTACAGGGGTAGCCAACTCATGTACGGGCTGGCGTCCTCAACTGCTCAGCCCAAAGACATACGGCCGATTAAACTCCACCTAACGGAACAGGCGCCAAGAAGATTATATACACGTCATCGTGCTGCAGCCGCTGGACCGAACCTCTTCGATCGGCAACCGTCCCGCTTAGCCAAGATGCATCGGCCCGCTCACTCGGCTATACTGCTTTCACTCCTGAGCACAGTCCCGTACTGCCCTTCTGGTTGAAAAGTAAGAATGAGGTCGGGTCTGGATTCGCGACGGAACTTGAGGAGTTTAGGATGAATGTGCAGCCGGAAATACTGAGTGGTCGACCGCATCCGAAAAAGAGGTGGTGAATACACACACTTACACTAGGGATGAGCTGCTAACTAATCCCTGGGTATCGTTCAGCATCTCTTCGAAGTGTTTGTGCTTGTAATCGTGGGCCCAGGACGACTGCTCGACTTGTTTATGCAAGATCGCAGGATCTCCGTGGAGCCCTACACTCTACACTTACGTAGACACACAAAGCCATAGGCAAGCATATAGGAACGCAAACCTTCAAGACCATTCCGGTAAACAAAATTCTGAACAACTACAGTACTGTCCAAGCCCACAGGGACCTGATGCTCACAGCTTCAACCAATGAAGGTTCCTTCAAGCTCAATACTTAGTGCAGCGTCAAGGCAATGTTGGGAAAGGGATTCCACTCCACACCTCCTGGCATCCTCTAGGAAGCTATCAGCTGGCAAAACCGCTCGGAAGTCCAGCCAGCGGTCAGGTGCCAGCATGAGGAAGTGGATCTCAGCCATCTCGGAGCTGCTGATCGCTCACCATTCTTCCTCCGGCCGCACCCCTCCCTCTGCCACCAGCAGTGCCAGACATCTCAGACTGCGGCTGCCTCTGCTGCTGCTGCAGGCGCTCCTGCTGCTCCTCCCGGTACCCAGCCTGCCCTCCCGACCCTGGAGCTGCTGCTGCTGGTGGTGGCTCCTGTCCCTCCTCGGCTCCGGGTATCTGGCGGTACAAATTTGCCCGCAATGCTGCCACGTGAGCCATGTCCACACCATCACCACCTCCTCCTGCTGCAGCTGCTACTGACAGGCCCCTGCCTGCCCCCCCTCCTATATCCCCACCCGCACCAGCCTGCTCCTCTCCTCCCTCCTCACCACCCATCCCCTCCAACCCCATTCGCTGCTCTCTTGGATCATGAGCAAGTCCATTCTGTGCAGCTGCCCCACTTGCTGCTGCTGCTGCTGCTGCTCCAGTCATAGCAGTACTTGGTTCTGGACCCCTGTGCTGCTCTGAAGGTCTGCTCCTGCTGGTCTGGAAGGTACTGGCGGGGGCACCTGCGCCGCCTGTGACCAGACAGAGAGGGGGAGAGAGGACAAACATATTGGTTGTAGACATAACGTGCTCAGCTAATGCACACTCACTGCAAGCTTGCTATTATCCAGCTGTTGGCTGCCATGCCACCAAGGAGCAGCAATGCCATGTGCGACCTGACACACTCAAGCTTAGCACAACTGTGGCTTCCTAATGAGCCATTACCACACTGGTGCTCATGCCAAATCCTTGTCACAGCGTATCTTATAGCAGAGCACTGCAGAGATACCTTCTGTCTGACCTGGAAAGTGCCTCTAAACCCCTGGTAGTTACTCCAATGGGTTAAGACATGTGTGATAAGATGCTGGGTCTGGTAGATCAAGGATGTTCGCTGCGATACATTACAAAGGTTACCTGAGGTGCTATTATACGTAAATTCGTTGCCCCCCTGGGTACACAAGCTGGCTAAAAAAGCAGACAATTTTGCACATGAACAAAGCAAAAAAGCAAATGATACACAGCAGAAACCCCCACGTTCCCCCATGATACACCAGCAAAACCTAATGCCCAGAGTGGTCACCCAGCATGACCAAAAATTAGTCTTGTGAAATCTAAATGCAGACTCCTACCCTACAGCCAATGGCCCTTACACTACACTCATCCATTTATGCATGCCTCTCCTCTCAATGTCGGGTACCTACCCTTAGCTTCTCCCGCTGCTGCTGCTGCTGTACGCGTGTCCAGCTGTTCCCTCCCTGGTGCTCCTGCTAGTGGCTGAGAGGTGAGCCCAGGACCTGAACCACCTGGACCACCTCCTGCTGCTGACTTCACTGCTGCTGACTGAGCTGGCTTTGGTATGCCAAGTCCTCCAGCAGGTGGAGGACGAGCTCCACCAATACCAGCAGCAGCCGCAGCAGCAGCCATAGCACTAGGGTCCCACTGCATAGGAGTTAGGTGGTGGTGTGGCCCGACCTGCTGGTGCTGCTGATGCTGAGCTATCACCCAGGGCGGGGCTAACCCCATGGGCCAGATCTGACCATGCTGCGAGGACACAACAATTCACAATGCCAAGCATCAGTAACTCAACTCCCAACCAGTCATCCAGCCAATGCTCAGAAAATATTGCAGTCAAATAACCTCTTTGCAAACGGCAATGCATCTAATGGACGACCACGTGCATTAAGGACATTGTGAACAGGGGCACCTCACCCCTCACCACATCTACACCAGGCAACAGTAGCTTACTTGACCCGCATTGCAGTGCTCCCAAGACATAGGAATGCACCAAACAGGAAGTGGGGGTGGTTGCTGCTGTCTCTACGATCAGACTGACACAGCCTGGCCAACCTCCGTATCTCATTCAGAGAGATGGCATCAAGAAGGACCAAAGAATCAGTGGACCTAATGCAACCTAGCCCGTAGTGCGATGCAATGCAAATGTATTGCAGAATTTGCTGTAGCAAATGGTTAGATGGCTGTGTTCCTTCAGTTCCCTCCTGCCGCTCACCATGAAGGGTTGTAGTATTGGCATGCTGCGCTCCGTGACCACCCCCTTCCCTCCATGCATCAGGCCCTGCAGCTGCACCGGGTCCACACCCCACGCCCCAGGCAGACCAGCCACCCCCTCAACTCCACCTCCTGCCATTGCTGCTGCTGCTCTTCCCTGTGCTGCTGCCATTGCCGCTGCTGCTGCTTGTTGTGGTGCATATAACCTGGGCATTGCTGCAGCGGGCCCCAACACTGCTGGTGTGCCTGACACGCCCTTGTTCTTATCCAGTTCACCAGAGAAGCGCGTCAGCGGCATCAGGATGGGGTCAAACCACTCCCTCTCCTGTTGGGTGCGGGCCTGCTTGGACAGGCACTCATGGCACTCCTGAGAGGATAAAGGCAGCCAGGAAGAAGATACCTTTAGGGATCAACGTGCGTGTAGCCCACAGAAGACAAGCTAACAACTTTATGTACAGGTAGATGCTCTTGCTCTGCGCAGATCATGGGCTACGTTGCAACAATGACTGCAGCACCATTTGAAACAAGTTGTAGAATATGTCACCCCCTATATGAGCCTTGCACAACCGCATATACTTCCCGCCATCTGTGTACACCCTTCCCACTTCCCTTCCATCGAGTCGTGCACAAGACAGCCCCTATTTTCACCACTAGGCTTCAGATGTCTGTGACCACATTTCTTGTCGCCTCGCGCTTGCCCAGTGTAGGTTTCCTACTATAGGGAACAGGGAAAAACATGTAGGCTAGGGAACAGGGAAAAACCCGAAGGCCTCCACACTCATCCCTTATCCTCTGCCCCCCCCCTCTTACATTGAGCAGGTCCACCAGCATGTCCGCCTTGTCCTTCATGTGCATGAGCTTCATGTCTGCCCTGGTGATGCGCCGAGGTGCCTCCCTGGCCTCACTGCCCTTCACACGCTTCACACCAGCAGCTGGGCCACCACCACCACTGGAGGCACCGCCCTGGAACAACAGCAGCAGCAACACACACGCCAAGTGAGCAAAGGCTATAAAGATTCAAACCTTGGGTCTTATAACTTAGAAAGCAGGATAGAGACCCAGAACCCAAATACAATGTGGTGTTAGAACGGGTTCAAGGTTGATGTGTGCTGTACAATCAGATGCCTCACAAGGCCATAATTCTCACAGTCTTGCAGGAGCCTGAATATCTGATGTGAACATGTACTCCTCTGAGAACACGTCCTATGCACTCTTCTGTGCAAGCTGGCTTTGCACATGGGTGGTCCTCAAAATTCAGGGCTGCTGCATATGCTTTGAGAATTAGAATGCAACGGTTCCTTTTCTGTCACTTCTCCCATCACCTCTCTTCCCGGCTGCCCCCTCACCTTCTTCACTGGGCTGGGCTCCCCCTGCTCCCCCTCCCCCTCCACCTCCGCCTCCCGCTTCTTCCCGCTCCTTGCCCCTGCTGCTGCTGCTGCCTGTGCTGCTGCCACTGCTGCTACTGCTGCTGCCCCTGCCGCTCCAGCTGGTGCCAGCAACAGAGCATACTCTCCCTTCAGCAAGCGCTCAGGCACCTCCTTAGGGGCATCCAGGCACTGCTCCTTCTTCAAAGGGGCCTTCCAGTTGTAGCTGTAGACACCTGGGACCAAGGGGGCAAGGGACAAGGCGCAAGGGCTTAGAGTGGTGACTACTACAAAATCATACTTTGGAACACATCAAATACAAATGGCCTTTGGTTGAGCCAAGCTAAGATGACCCCGCTCGAAGGAGAAAGAAAGGCGCCACAGATGCAGAACGACATTCGTCCGTCCTGAGGGTGTGAGGTGGGCCCGTCCCTAATCATGGTCTTCCCCTCTAGTCCTAGCTTCATGAGTGCTTCCACCCCAAGAGCCCCCACCTATCCATTGAAACACTCCTGGTGAACACATCCACCCCCTGGGGCTTCAAAGCCAAAACCAGCAAAAAAATAACCAAAACTGTTGTGCCAATCTTACTGAGGAGCGCAAGCAGAGGTGCATCCATGGTCATTGTGAACACATCACTTGGTATTGCAACCTGCGAGACAACAGCTTCGCAGGGGGCTCCCCTAACCGCTACCCAAGAAACCTTGTGAGAGGCGTAAACAACACTTCCTCCCCAACACTTCTGTGGCAGTACATCCAAAATGATGCACCTCCTGCTACATGTCAACACAGTACCCAGATTCCCAAACCATACAACTGCTCAATGAAATGGTCATGCCCGCTCACGTTTGCTGCTTGCATCCTTTCCCATGCAACCTACGCCCTTGTCCCTAAACCCTCCTCACGTCCGTATCAGCAAGCAACATCCACCTCCGCATGTACCAGCGTTCACACACCCTGCCTCCCTCACCTCGTGCCATAGGCCCGTCATGCACTCCCCCATCCCATGCCCCCCCAGCCCCCTGCCCCCCACGCCTGCCCCCCACCCCCCCCACCTAGTGCCATGAGCTCCTCATACACCGCCTCCCACCTCCTCCCCTGCTGCCTCCTGGCACACTTCATG
Organism: Pseudopediastrum boryanum; assembly: GCA_963556185.1. NCBI lineage: Eukaryota > Viridiplantae > Chlorophyta > Chlorophyceae > Sphaeropleales > Hydrodictyaceae > Pseudopediastrum > Pseudopediastrum boryanum. Next base: position 3,637,553 of record OY744503.1, read on the forward strand.
GCCTGCTCCTTGGTGATGGGGCAATCAGTGGCCCAGGTGAACAAGTCTGCAGGGGGAGGGCGGCAGACAAAGGAGATAGGCTCATCAAGTTCAAGCGACATCCAGCGTCACATATTGAGCACTTGCATGAAGGGCCAAGACAAGCAAACTTATCATACTAACCATTCGCTTGATCCCCATGAAGCCCAATTAGCACCCCACGAGCTTCTTCATTACATTGCTCTGCAACCCCTGCTTGCTACATATCCCACAGATCAAGCTGTCCCCAGTCTGCCCGGCTTTACCCTCTCACCCACAACATTTTAGGAACAATACACAGCAAAGCAAGCCCTAGCCTCGTAAACCACCTTTCCCCCTCCCCCCTCCGCTCCTTTGCCCCTTTCCCCCTTCCATTGTCCCCCCTCCCGCCATCTCATCCCCCCTCCCCTGTCCTCTAAGACCCTGGTACTTCACAGCCCTTAGCCGCCTCTTCCTTTTTATGCCTCATATGTGCAGCTTTTCCCCGTCACCTCTCCCTGCCCTGCAATCTCAGCTCTCCCTCTCCTTTCCCCTCCTTCCTCTCCCTCTTCCCTCCCTTTCCCCCCTCCCTCCACTCCTTGGACTCCCCTTCCCCTTCCCAGTCTCCTCCTCCCCCTTATATCCCCTCTCCATTTCCAATCTCCTCCACCTTCCCCCCTCATCTTCTCCCCCCTCCCCCCCCCTCCTCCCCTTCATTTCCCCTCCCTGTCCCCCCCTCCTCCCCCCTCCCCCTCACCCGCTAGGTATCCCCCCCATCCACAGTGCTTGCTGTTCTCCGGCAGGCCCCACTCCGGCTGAGGTGCGTCCCCCAGTGCTGCTCTGAGGTACAGCTTGATCTGAGGCTCTGTCACCTTGTTACCCCCTCCATCATCATGACGGTTGAACACACAGGACACACTGTCAGGAATGATCTGCAACACACAAACAACAACCACAAGGGCATGAGAGGGAGCAACATCAGATGTCTTCAGAAAACCATCATTGACAGACTGATTAGCTAAAAACTTGAATTCGCCTGCTCACACATGGGGTAACAATGTTGCTAACACTACGCTGGCATCCACAAGGAGTTTTAAGCAGCCGGTACGTTCCCAGATACCTTGGTGCAGTGTCTCTTATCCACAACAGCCCGTCGTAACTAACAAAAGATAAGGCTGATCATGTGCATGCTGCATGCTTCCAAACCAAATTGAGGGCTATCTTGAAAGCCCCCGTCCCACAAATCCTCGTGTCACAAACCATTTGTAACTCATCCATAATTGTGTTTGAAGCTTGCTACAAGCTCATTCAAACTCTGCACCAGCTTGAGCCAATCATCGCAAAACAAGCTGAGCACTTCTGACAACAATTACATTCCCTGCTTCAATATTGCATTCAAGCAAGTGCACAGAGCACTGAATTAACCCTCTACCACACCTCTATTACAAAGGAGCATCTCCCCTTACCTATCTCCTTCTCCCCTCTCACCTGGACCAGGATGCGTTGCAGTTGTCTCATCTCATCCATGGGCCCCCTCCTCTTGGCATTGCTGTGCTTGTGCTCAGGCTTACCAGTCAGGCTGGGGTGCCGCTCACCAGCCCCAGCACCAGCACCAGCACCTCCTCCACTATCATCCCCTCTTACACCACCCAGCTCCACCTGCTGGTGTTGCTGTGCTTCTACTACTGGTGCTGGATGATAAACAGGCGGTGGTGCCTGCTGTTGCTGCTGCTGCTGCTGCTGTTGTTGCTGCTGCTGCTGTTGCTGCTGCAAATGTTGCAACAGTTTGAGCCTTTCATAATCATCATGTGTCCTGATCTCCTGGACCCCCATGGCCACATCATACCCCTGCTGCAGAGGATAGTGCTCCTCCTCATCATCATCCACAGCATCCTCATAGCGCTGTGTTTGCCGGGGTACTGCTGCTGCTGCTGCTCTCCTGCTCCTGCTTCCCGTCCCTCCCCCTCCCCCTGCTGCTGCTGGTGCCCGCCTCCCCGTGTCCTGTTGTGCCTCATACCCCGCATACCTCCTGCTGCTACTGCTAGGCCCCTGCCCCCTCCCCTCCTGCACAGTAGGTGCTGGACCTCTAGCCGCTGATATGGATGATCTACCCTGCCTCCCCTGCTGCTGCTGCTGCTGTCTGCTGCTGCGGTGTGTCCTTCCCCCCTGGTACTGAGGTGGCTCATAATCATCATCTTCTACATCCAGACCTTGGTCCTCCATGTCCTCCTCCTCCCCTGACAGCAGCTGCACCTCATCATCCTCATCATCACCCTCATCATCATACACAGGCTCAGAGGTCCACTTGGGATGTGCACGCCTGGACCCACCACCACCGCTGGCCCCCTGGTTTTGCTTAGCCTTCTTTTCCTGCACATATGCTGCAAAAGCTTCCGTCAGCCCTCCCCCCTCTGTCACCCCTCCCCCGTCTGTCAGCCCTCCCCCATCCGCCTGTTGAGACAAGCTCAGCAAGCCGTGTGCTGCACTGTAATCCAGGTTCTCAGGGGAAGCAGCGTGACTGGGCCGCCGCCGTAGCTCTCCCTGCATTCCCCCCCGGGCCTTAGAGTCCTCGGGCGGGTTCACCCGGCGCTCACCAGACCCAGCACGTACCAGAGGCTCCACTGGTCGAGGAGGTGGCCGTCTCTTGTTTGCCTCACTCAAGCACTGCACCAGATCTTGCGACTGGGTGTGAGAAGCAGCACCATAACCACTGCGGCTGCCCTTCCAAGATGCTGCTGTCCCGGCCCCTCGTGGGCCCTCCCTGCCCTCCCCCCGCGTTATGTCTTCTAGCACTGCTGCCTGCTCGCTTGCAGTGGGTGGTTCATGCAGGAGGGCACGGTAATCCTGTGACTGCTGTGACTGATACTGTTGCGAGTGGAACTGCTGTGAGAAGGGCTGAGAGAAGGTGTGCTGGGAGTACTCCTGAGTTTGTCGACTGGCTCCAGCTGCCACGGGTTCCTGAAGTATAGCTTCAAGCTCCTGTGAGGGATCACCACCTGACATCTGAGATTGCTGCTGCTGGTGCTGCTGGTGATGGGAGTAGCTGGCCCCTGCTTGTTGCCTGAGTTCAGCTACCCGCTGATGCTGGTATTCCCGCCTGGGGCCTCGGCCTGGAGGTGCGCCCCCTCCTCCTGTATAGAAGGAGCGGGGGTTGCCATCCATGGCTGTGGCTGTGAGAGAATGGAGGGAACACTGGAAGACTGAAGACTATACAAGAGGGTGTGACTGGCTAAAAACCGCTACTGGCAGCTTCTAATTCTCGAAGGTGCTGCCTTGAGCTGAGAAGGTAGTAGATCTAGCTGCAATGGACCCTGCTGGTTTTTGCGTGGTTACCGCTGAAGCTGCCCCTGTAAAAGCACCCTACACCTGAGCATGCTCTAGGCAGCACTTCTGGTGATTGAGCAAGACTAGCAGTTAAATGTGCTGTGGGTTATGTTCAAGGCATCCAGCAGATGACAGGCGTAGTCCATGTAGGATGCGTTTGAATGCCCCCTGGTCCTGGCACAGAAGGAAGTGAACAGGGCCGGGTTGTCAGTTAAGCAAGTCAAGCATTCATTGGACACTTCCATACGATCTTTTAAGCTGACTCAACGCATTCGTCTGACGCAATGCATTAGCATAAATCACACGGCGGCGAACGTGTGAGCTCGGCAAGACATAAGGGGGGGCTGAGGCCTTGAGCCTTGAGCTGGGACAGGAGCTGGTCGGATCCCAGTGCTCCAGCTTAGGGCTCTGAGTTCATTTATCACTCCCTTAACATGTTATGTCGAAGCTTGAGAGACGCACCAGCTGCGGCGAGCAGTAGTTATGAAGCGCCTTGGATGTGCCAGATGCACCAACAGAACTTATAAAATAGTTAAGCATGGCCTGATAGCTCCTTGGAAATCTATAATCAAACCCTGTTCACAAACACCGCCTCGAACAGCACGCATTGACCAGGATCCGCCACAGCTTCTCGTAAGGGAGCGTTGTTGCCTGCAACGTTTAGGTAAGACGCTTTGCGGCACGCCGAGTCTCCAAGACACGTACACCACCTGCTCCTTCTACAGCGCTCTGGACTTCGGCCTGTAACGCAGGGGGCGGCCTGCTCAGCAGCAAACTCAAAGATGCCGACCGTGCTGTGTGCGGGGTGCAGTGTGCAGGGTTAGTGGTGCGCCGATACCCGAGTCCGCTTAAATTAGCTTCCAGCGACCTGGTATGCCGAGCTTCTGGGCCAATTGTAACACATAAAGCGTCTAGTGGTGTCATCAACGCCCTCTCCAGCTCACTGGCGTTTGCATGCAGAGTAACTTCGAAACATAGGAGCCTTGTGTTTCGCCAGTACTTGGCGCTCAACCTTCCTTAGACACAAGGAAGGACATTGTTTGGTGCGGATCTTTCAATGAACGCGCTTACAACGCGCTCACAAGGGCGTGTAGCCAGTGTCCAACTGGACCCTCCTATTCACCAAGGTCTTGTTCTGTCTCAGTGGAGAGCTGGATCATGCAAACAGCAGTCGCGACCGCTGAAAAATTGTCGCTACCCCCCAGTTGCCCGCCGGTTGAACCATGTCCATGTTGCAACCCGTGATACTGAAGTGGTTGAGAGCAGCCCTCCACCACTAGAATTTGAGCTTGAAGCTGCTAGCAACCAGCCAATTGACTGGTACAAGCAATGGTATCCGCTAGCCATTATCGAAGATTTGGATCCGAGGCGGCCGCATCCGATCAACCTGCTGGATCTGCCATTGGTCTTGTGGCGAAAACCCAATGGCAAATGGAATGTCTTTGAAGATCGATGTCCGCACAGGTCAGCTGCATGTACACCCTAGCATTGAGACAGACCGCACACCATACCTTATGGCCACTGACCTGGGTAATCTGCTGGTCACAGGCTTGCCCCCTTGTCTGAGGGGCGTGTAGAGGCAGATGGTACCCTCATGTGCTCTTACCATGTGAGTCGCAATAAGTAGAGGTGTCCTTACCATGCATGTTTTCTTCGCTTAAATCATTTATAGAACCCGGTCTGCTCTGAATAAGCTGGAATGCAGCATTGGTGTACATTTTCCTGATGCCTACTTAGGGTCAAAGCAGGAGCATCGAAGGCCGCTAAGTGAAACCTTTCACTATTAGTAATTGACTAATTGTGAGCCTGTGCATCTGCAAGTTTGATCCGTGCAAGTTTTCACAATCAAAGCTGCAGGCGTTCTCAATGCAGCCGCTGCATTCTCAAGCAGTGCTTGAACGGCGGCTTGATTCAGGCAATCTCCCACCCTTGTTTTTGTAGCTCACATTAGCGGAGGCCTATGGCCCTTTTCCAATCGCGTTTCATGAATTTCAAAGATAAAGGCACATCAGCACTACCCTTTCTCTTGCCACATGCAGCCGTGAGAGCTCCAGAGGCGCTAGGCTCCTTACATGTCCAGTATGAGCTGCACCTGACTGACGGCTGATGGCCCTCTGGCTGCTGCTGCCATGTTGCTCCAGGGCTGGCAGTTCAATGAGTCTGGTTCCTGCACCCGCATCCCTCAGATAGGAGACCCCAAGGCATCAGCCACAGCATGTAGCAGTAAGCGTGCCTGTGTGAAGGCATTCCCAGTACAGGTGCGACACAGAGGCAGGGATGGTACCTGGTGCCTGGAGAGCAGGCGTAAGGGAAGGCATAGCCCAATGGCTTCACGGGCACTATGGTTCTGTAACAGAGGATGCGGCTCTGCACCGGTGCTTTTCAGAGCTGCCTACACCATGTTGGGCCGGATGGATTGCAGCAGTAGCATTTTGGACAGTACAGATACCCGCAGCTGGCGCTGGGAGAATGCCTACTTGTTTGAAAGGGGCACAGACTTGTGATGTAGACTTGGTACACACTCCGCAACCCTAGTTCTTAAGCCAAATAGCTGCGATTCATTGTTGAGTTTCTCTGTCACCGAGCGCTTTGACAGAGCAATACCAAGCAATGCAAAGCTGAAAGCTCATCCCCTGCTGCCCATCCCTGTGTTCGTATCCAGGAACATGCGGGTATGTTATGGGTGTGGCCTGACAGTTCTCCTGATGCCTCCACCTCATCATCTGCCGCCTCCCCTGCCCTCATAGCTGAGCTGGACAGTGAGGAGTGGCAGCCACGGACAGGATGGTTCCGCAGGGATCTGCCCATCAGCTTTGAGACAGTGGTGGAGAATGTGAGACCACCTGGAGGGGGGGAGGGAAGCTGGGGGAATGGGGTGCATGAAGGAACGGGGAGGGGAGAGGGGGGGGGGGGAGGGGACGAAGGGCAATGGCCGGGGCAAGACGAGTGAGTGGGCAGAAGTGTTCAGTTGTATGATGCACCATCTTTTGGTAGCTTCAAGCTTGATGAGGTTGTTACAATGCAGTTCAGCTACTGCCTTTTAGCATTATTGTTTTGAGTACGGTGACAGCTCCCTTAGTATAGCTGTATGTCCACTTCACAACTCCTGCTGCTGGAGATAGTGTGCTCTCTTGCTGCTGACTGTGTTGTTGGTGTCAAGCTCTGTCCTCATTGTTGCGCTGGTGGTAACGCTGGTGGTGGTGGTGGTGGTGGTGAAAATGGTGGTGGCGCTGCTGCTCTTACTGTTGCTGCTTGGGATGATGGGACCTTCAATGGTGGTTCTTCAGTAACCTGAGCACCACCTTTACTCCGTTCCACCTCACTGTTTTTGTAACAGCTTAATGGCCTATGGCACTTGTTGACACGGCATATCATGAGATGTAATACCTGGTGGCTCTTCCACCCTTGCTGCTGCTCCCTGTGTCCTCCCAGGTGGTTGACCCCTGTCATGCCAACTTCACCCATCATGGTATTCAGGGGCGGCGGGATGCTGAGAAGGGCACCACCATCCAGGCCACAACAACCATCACACCCAAGGGCTTCACACTGGAGCAGCAGAACAACAGGTTCAAGGCTAACATTGACTTCCAGGCACCATGCTTCCTCAAGTAAGCAATACCATGCGCGGGGGCCTAAGGGGGAGGGACTGGGTGTGACAGGTAGGGAGCTCATGCTCAATCAGAGTTAAAGAGAGCCTGCATTGACTTCAAGCAATGGTACATCTTGAGTGAGTCTGACAGTTGTAAACCGCAGCTGCTGCTGGGACATTGGTGTGAGTGCATTGTAGAGGTGCGCCTCTACATACAATGCACAACTATGCAAGGCTGTCCACTTTATTATGGGCTGCCCAGTTTATCAGTTGGTAGCACATTTGCAATCACAGTCTGCAATGTCATCTGCTTAATGGCTTCCTCTTGTCATCATTGCCGTCGATGCAACCTTCTGTAACGGTACGCACCATGCTGCCTGATAAGTGCTGATCTGGAGTAGGAAGTCCACCCCACAAACAAATTGGCGGGGCTATCTTTCCCAGCAATGGCCATTACACGAGAAAATGATATGGCTTAAGGTGGCTTAAATTATTCGAAGGTGTGGTCGCACGTAGCGTTTTGGGCCTGGTTATCAGGTAAGCTCATCTCATTTTTCAACAATGACTGAGTAGTAATGAGTGGTCAGAGTAATATACCAATCTGGAGGTTGGGTGCAGATAATCAAAGCAGGGTAGAGTGATGTTAAACACACTACTGCCAGTAGGGTAATTAACTGCGTTGCTCTTGTGCCACCAAATAATGTTTGACTGCCACTTTGACACGTGGTTGCTGCTCCCCCTTTAGGTACGACTTCCCCTTCCGGCAGTCCACCATGAACGTGTACATTGTACCCACTGCCAAGGGCCACTGCCGCATGTTGACACGCTTCATGAAGAGGAAGAATGTGGACAGCTCCAAGATGCCTTTCTTCTTTAAGGTAAGGAGGGATCCTATACTTCAGGGTTCTCTTACTACTCATACACAGTGCAGTGCAAGCTCCTGTTCCTGGCAGTGCTATTTCTGGTAAAATTTGTTGGTAGTGGTGCTGGCGCTGCTGGTACCATTGCTGGCGCTGATGCTGCTGGTGCCACACTGCTCCTGGAAAGCCTTATTGCAGAGAGATTTGTTCAGCATTGTAAGGATGTTTGACTGATAGGGTATTGTGAAGTGAATGTACAGCAAAGAAGGGCATCGGCCAATGCTGACCACCATGTAGCCCATTAGAGGTGAACCACTGCCCGCATTGCATCTGCTCGAAGCTGGAGTAAGCATGCACACGGACTGACTGCTAGTGTGGCCACTGCACCAGCTTTGATTACTTCCAACCACTGTCCAGCCCTCAGTTGATGCCCTTGATGAAGTATGAGCAAAACTAAGCCTGCGCATTTGTCTGTACTGCTCCTGCCCCTGCTGTTGCAGCTGATTGAGTGGCTGGAAGGCATTCCTGTGTTGGAGCACACCATCATGCGCAACACAGTGCTAGATGGGGACAACTACATACTGCACTGCCAGGTACGACGGCGGATGTTTTGGCAGCTCTCATGTGTTTGAGAGTGGAGAGGCAATGTTTGAGAGAACTGAGGTTCAAGGATATTGGCGAGAACCGTCATATACAGCTTGTTCTGGGGGCGGTCTGTGGCGGTGGAAATTCATGTTCGTACTAATTGCAGGCTGACTACATGTGGGGTAGTACCGTGGCAAATTGAGGTGTCGGCACTGGATGCTGAGAGTGGGGATCGAGTCAGATGGAAACCATTTGACCCAAGCTGGTTACAACTGACAGCTTGGACCCATGTCACAGTGGTTCCATTGTCGCACATACGCACGGACCACTTGTGGAGTACAATCAAGGAATCAAGCCTATTGTTCACAGCACTAAGGCCTTCAGTTCCCTCTTCCTCCACTAGGAGCGGCAGCTGTTAGCTGAAGGCGCTGAGGACTGGCGCGCCCACTTCTACATGCCTGGGAAGAGTGACACTGGTGTGGGGGCCTGGCACACCTGGCTGGAACGATTTGGGTCTCAGCTGCCCACCCGGGCCACCCGAGTGTCCGACCTGCCCCCCCTGATGACGAGGCAGCAGGTGCTAGACCGCTACAATCAACACACAGCTCACTGCTCACACTGTCAGAAGGTAGGTAGAGGATTGTAGTTCATATAGATCGTGTGGAGGGGGGAGTTAACGGGGCATTGATGGCACGTGGAGGGGGAAAGCAAAGCAATGCTCAGGCAGTCTGGAGAGTGAAGGCGGGCAGAAGTGCATCAGGCTATTGCGAAGCAGCCAAATTTTGTATGGGGGGGCAGGACACTAAAGACAGACACAGAAATCGTTCGATAAACTCCTAGGGACAGGGGCTCTGGAAGCGGGAAGAAAGAAATTGGTGTGTATGCGTGAAACCGGGTGAAAGGGGAAGAAAGGGTTCTTTGGGGATTTGTGCAGCTCCTTCTGACCATGGCGAAGAGGCAATGTGGCAGGGATTGGGTGGAGGTCTGGGTTAGGGAAGGTTAGGGGTGGAGAGTAACAGGTGGATAAGGGAGAGGTCTTGAGAGCTTGGTGAGGGAGTTGACTGTTAGAGAGCCTCCCGACTGTTAGAGAACCTGGGAGGTGAGTCCTGGACAGGTACTGGCGCAGCAGCAAGAGCCCTCTTTGGGGTTGACAGGAATGTACTTGGTATTTTTGGCAGTGGTCTTTGTTAGTAATGCAATCAATAGGAGCGTTGTATGAAGGATAACCCATGGGTTTCAGGCAGGAAATACAGATTGGTCACTCAAATGGCCTTTCCTTACCTGCTGCTGCTGCTCACAGGCGTTGAAGCGGGTTGAGGCCGCGCTCCCTGTGACCTGGGTATCTGGTGCTGCACTGTTGCTGGTAGCCGCCGTGTCAGCAGCTCAAGGGTCCCCCCTCCTCAGTGCCCAGGTGCTAGGTGCTGCAGCAGTGGCCGCCATATGCGCACTGCTGCACAAGGGGCTCAACAGGTTCAGGCAAATGTTCTTCTTCGTGGACTACGTACATGCCGAGAAGAATTGAAGCAATGATTCCCATGCCGCAGCAGGTTATCTGAACTAGTCAGGGTCACATGTTGTGGATCACAGGAATAGCTGGGGCGTGTTGCTGTTAAATCTGAATGGGGGGCCAAGTCTTGTGTCATTAGGCCATGTATTGCAAGAAAAATGAGATGTTTTCAAGGTGCGATTGATATAATGTGCAGAGTGTGATTAGTGTTTGCACCAATTGGAAACGGGGTGGGTATTCTTCTCACTGATAGGTGGGCAGACTTGCTTAATCGTCTGCATGCATTTTTAAATGTGAGGCAAGATCTCCGGGATTCTGTAAAACGAAAGGGGTTTTTAATTGCCAGTGACGACTCCATGAAGGTGTTGTTCTTCAGTTTGCCCGTCAGCGGCTGAAGCCTCACGTTCCACATGTTCGCAAGTTAATAAGCAGCACGGGCACAGAGATTTCCACCGCCTCGTCCGGAGACGTTACCCAGGCACCTAATAGGCGGAACTGCGTGATGGGCACTGCTAAGGGCAAGTAGAGTGGATCGAACGCATTTGTGAGGTACCTGTGACCGTTTCAAGATGCGAACGGACGAGCCCTGCGGATCACTGCGGCAATCATGACCCCGCTCACCTTGCTTATCATACGATCATTACTTAAATCTACCAAGGCGTCAGCTCGCTCAAGAAGTAAAAAGAGAGGTCGGAGGCCGTCCGGTCACTCCACTCGATCAACTGGACATCCGTGCCCGCCCGGAGTGCCGCCCGTGGCTCCTTCAACCATAACGAACAAAGTGAGGTGTGTCCATCGTCAAAGTATTGCTACTATCGATCCGAACAACTTCAATGATCAGATTGACCCGAAGACCGTCGGTTTCCAGACCACCACCCAGGGAACAGGCCCAAGCATGCATGTATCCAGATAGCAGCCACCCAACTCAACTTGCCGGCTTATTCGACTTTAAAACAAGCCTAATCATATATTTGATCATCCTGGCTACGGTTTGATCTCTCTCATGTATCATTGTTCGGCTTTCAGAAGAGGTAGTACGAAAAGTTCTGCATCATCACGCTTGCAGTATTCATGTAGGTAGGTCAGAGCCGGCATGCATCTGTTGTGCATACTCTGGTCATCCGTCCCGGTTTCAGCTAAACTTTGCCATCTTTTCCCCGCGTCCTGCCTATTGATCCATCCAGAGTGCCGGTGGCCTCGTCGGGCCTACTCAAGCAAGAAAGCTAGACGTGCAAGTGCTCGGATGACTGAGCTCACCATAAACAAACAAACAAAAATTTAAGGTGCGGTTGTGAGCACAGCAGCAGATCATCCGTGACTAGAAGCCCTCTTGCGGTTGCCACACTTTACATGTTAGTTTGTTTATCAACACTGAGCATATCGTAGCAGCAATATGTGATAATTAATCACAAGTATTAAATGAATGGCCTGGCTGAAAGCACCTGACCTTGCCATCTTACTGGTGCAGGGAGCACTGCATGCATGCACAGTGAGACCGCACAGTGAGGCCTGTGGCACAGCTTCATTGGCCCCGCAGCAGAAGCAGCACAGCAGCAGCTGTTGCCTCATGCATCATAATGACATTCTACAGCAAGCAACCTGCCAGACCCCTTACCACACGTGCAACTCTGGCGGAAACCACCTCCCTGCCTGCAGCTGCCAGTAGAGGGTGAATGTAAAAGGTGCCAGACGGACACAATACAAATGCACTTGCAGCCCCCTAACGGAAGCATAGTGGCCTGCAAACGGCGTAGCATGCCATCTATAACACCACGTGGCTCAATCCAACTCCAAGAGGTCAATTGGAGCGCTCCTCACACTTGCACAGGGGCCTGCTCCTGCATCCTCCTCCACATCCTCACCAACTGACCCAGTAATGATCACGTCTTCAGGACTGACTACCTCCTCGTGAGCCCCTCTAGTGCTGTCCGCCACTGCCTCCAGCCCAGCTGCCTGCAGTGTGGATATGCTTATGCCATACCCAGCAAGCTGTGCTGTGCTGCTGCCATCAGCTGCCTCTGGAGGAGCAATCCCAGAGGCAGCGGGAGATGGCAATGGAGCTGCCGCAACTGTGTCATTGCGACCTAGTTCCGCCTGGTTGTCCTCCACATTGCTGCTAGCAATACTTCTGGCCTCCTGAACTAGCTTAGCTGCTGCTGCACCTGAACCAGCTGGGAATGCTAAGGTCTCTTTGGTGCTGCCAGTCACAGCTCCCACATCCGCAGACCCACTGCTCACTTTCTCATCCTGAGGTCCCTCTGATGCTGCTGCTGCTGCCCCTCTTGTCCCTGCTCCTGCTGCTGCTGCTGTGAAAAGCCCTTCTGTCCCTGCTGTCTCTGCTGCTGGTACTGCTGCAGCAGCCCCTGCGTTTTGCTCCATGCCAGGCAGAGGTGCCACTGCCCCTATCTCAGACACCATCAGGCTGAGTCCCTCTGCATCCAGCTCATCTTGGGCAGAGTGCACAGAGGCAAAGTAGGCAGCAGCATCATCTAAGGTAGATTGGTGGCTTGGGCCAGCTGTATCAACTAGATCAGCTTCCTTTCCTGCTGGGGCAGTTGTGTGTGCATCCTGCCACACTGCCTCCTGGGCAGCGGTCACTGCTGACTGGGCGGGAGCTCCTGCAGTTGTGACAGAGAGCAAGGTGTGGTATCAGAAGCAAGCTTAACCAATGTCAGGTCCCGGTAGCAAGTTGCAACACAGCTCCTTCAAGTCATTGTACAAACTATGTCTCCGTTTCTTCCCCTGATAGGTACATGTTCATAACATGTTGGGCTGAGACATGAAAGGCTTGAGCACAGCCAAGTACATATTTGATAACTCTATATGTCAGAGAAGACCTGCATGGATTAGTTGTATTTTCTCGTCAGATGGCGGGCAGGCTGCATGGAGTCAGGGAGGGGCCTCTGCAGCTGTGAATGTGTCCACATCAACTATGCACACGAGCGTGATGGCGCGTTAATGGCAGAAAGTCGTGTGCACCATTCACGTTCCTCACGTCCATGTTGTTTTCACTGTGTGTGTAACGGCTTGGCTCTTATCCCTGATGCGCACCTGGTCGCTGCTGCTGCTGTGGCCCTGGTGTGTAAGCAGCCAGTGCTGCTCTTGCTGCCAGCAGCTCTGGGGGTTCTGGGGGCAACATGTCCTGGTCGCTCACGCAGGAAGCGCTGTCATCCTCACCATCATCTCCACTGCTCAGACCATCCAGTATGGGGTCTGTGTCGCCATCAGGCAAACCCAGCATCCGCCGCCTCTGTAGAACAGCAGGGAGTCTTATTGTCAGGCTCAGAACAGGCATTACTTTGAGATCATCTACCTGCCAGAATGCAGCAGCACACAACATCTGCAAATACAAACGAAGACATGGCAATGAAGACCAGCAGGAGCATCTGTGTTAGGTTACGTAACTACCCAGCTGCATGGGCTGCAAGGTGAAATGCGACATGTCCCTGCTTATCATGGAAAGCACTGCTGTGGTCCTATTAAAGACTTGCTGTTGCATACCTCCCTGAAGCAGGACTTGCGTAGGTTAGAGATGAACTCGAAGTTCTTCCTGTCCTGTGCTGCTTGCTCCTCTTGGAACCTCTGACGCGCCTGTCGCTCTGCTTCCATACCTCCTTCAGCCCTGCAAGAAGCAGACGATGCAAGGAGCTCGTAAGAAGCATTGAGAATCAGGCGCAAAGCTCATCAGAAGTTGATACAGAGGCAGGCAAATTCATGTAGTTATTCCACGCAGGCAGGAGGTATCACAACATATTCAAGAAAGTGACTACTATTCAGAAAGCATGCTCTTCAGTCTGACTTGGATGCAGGTGAACTCCCTGAATGTGCCAGAAAGTGGGTTAACCACTTAGTTCAGCTGGAAGTCCCTGAAATGAAGGAACTGGTGTGACCATCACCACATGCAGGAATTGGATCTCACGTGCTTCTGCACGAACTGTCAATTGCAAAACACAGCATTGCTAAGCAGAGTTGCCCGCAAACTGTACTTTGAGGTGGTACAGGCAAACACGCAGGGATGCAGGCTAGGTGACAAACACAGGGTTCATGACAGGCTGGCACGGCATATACAAAGCAACGAGCATATAGCTGTACTGCAAACTGTACTGCCAGAACAAGGCTACGTGAGCACAGCAGGAAACATGCTTCTTTTGGAGGCAGGGATCCATTTTGGGTTGCACAGCACTTACCAGGCCACAGCACAGCGCCTTTCCTGCTCATCCACAGGCCGATCATCCAGGTAAGTCAAGTTAGGGATGGTAGAGATGATGGTTTTCCTGTAATTCTTGACCTTAGACACCACAGGGTTCCCCTTGAGGTACAGGCACTTCAGCTGTGGCAGCTGCTGGAAGATTGATATGACTGCGGGGTCCTCAATATCGTTCCGCTGCAGGTCAAGTGTCTGCAGCTCCTGGCACTCTAAAACAGGTTGGATTCCTTCGTAGGTGCTAATGTGGTTCCCATCCGCTGACAGGGTGCTAAGGTAGGGGCATACTTCTATGCCTTTCAAGCTGTCCAGGGAGTTGCTGGAGATGTTGAGGTTGGTTACTCCAGGGGTGTTCGCCAAGCCTGACAAGCTGGTTAGTAGGTTCTGTTGGGCAAACCTGGACGGCATGAGCAGGGCAGACTGAGTTGACAACCAAGGCCCAATCCACAAGTAAGGCTTGCAAAGCATCATTATCATGCTGGGGTTGCTAAACTCCAGCGGACCTCACTCCTGGTAATTAGAGTGCTAATAATTTACCGCTGCCTAGATTCGGATGGCAGGCTTACAGGCACTTCAGCTCTGGCAGTGGTGGCAGGCCATCAAAGGATTGCAGGGCGTTGCCTTCCAGGTAGAGAGCCTTCAGATTGCAGTAGTCCTCCAAGGCACTAATAGTGGGGAATCCTTTGTAATGGAGGTAAAGGGTGTCGTTCAGATGTGGTGTCTGGTAGAGCTTGTGTTCCTTGCAAAGCTTCCTAATGACATCTACTGTCATCTCCATCCTGTTAGAGCTCAGCAGGAATATCTAAAGAGAATTGCTAGCGACGGTATGACGCCGTAGGACAGGTAGCCTAGATTAGCCCGTATCATGTATTAGAGCTCTGTTAAAGCTACGAGAGACATGTCCAGCAGCTGATCTTCTTTTGACCGCCGAGAACAGGGGATGGCATGTGTGTGGTGTCTGATTGGTCTGACAGACTGATAAAAAAGCAATAAACTTAGAACCATGGAGGAGCTGGTGCTTCTATCTGCATGCAGCTTCGAAGCCAGCCTTGCGTTCGTGCCAAAAAACCAGACAGCGGTAGGAACCCGTTTCGAACGGTAGGCGTGGGCACCCGAGTACCGTCACTAGGTGCCTGCTCTGAGTCCGGGTTCATTAATGGCAGATGCAGAGAAAGCGGACGGTGTCGAAGCTTTACTAGCCTACCTTGTACAGCTGCCCCGAAGGCATGGGTGGATCACGTACCTTCAAGTCGACACTGATGAGGTAGCTGGGCGCTGGCCTCTGGCGAGCGTATCGCCTCCCAGACGTGGCTTCTACGGCCCTACGATGCGTAGATACTAGCAGAACCGAATGCGATATAGAGAGGATGGATCTCGTAAGCAAAGGTGGCACCGGTCTGGCAGCTCCCAAGCTGTCCCCGTGACCTTCTTGCTTGATTTGCAGGCTGCTGTCACTGAGCATGTGCCACTGTCATGCCTTGTAGCCTTCCTAGTGGCACCACCAACAGATATTCCAGGCTGGAGCGACGGGTTTGACGGGAAAGCTGCTCAACGAGATCTGGCTGCACTGCTGCTGCAAGCAACTTATGTGGGTGCACCATTCCTTGCAGCAGCAGCAATAGTGGTCCATGTCTCACCAGCAAAGCATCCTGTAGGATGCCGGGTCCTTAACATACCCCTCCTTGCAAGAGCTCTTGACCATGCTGATTCAGCTGGGCAGCCCAGGGCGCATCTTCAGCCTGAGCCTACTCCAAACACTTCAGGTAAGGACACTGCATAACAACAAACTTTGTTAGCCTACAGAGTGATCTCTGGAACGTGGGCTATAAGGTAGGCCCTTGCACCCCCAGGTCAATGCTAATATCCTCTGGCGGTAATACATCATTCTGAGCAAGTGAACCACTTGCACCCAGGCAGGCAAGGTAGGCATGCTACCTGCACACGGTGTAGAGCAGCAGCATGGACATTGACAATTGCTCAAGGCACATGCATCTCATTTACACGATTTATGCAGAGGTCAAGCACGTCTGCCTTGCACTGATGGTTTGGTGCACTTGGCTGCCTGCTGGCTTGATTTCAGGACTTGGAATCTCCAGAAGACCTCATGACACTGTATGACCAACTCAGGTGAGCAGGAAGTGTAGCAACCAGTTGCAGCCTGCACGCATAAGTCCTGTGTGACTGTTGGGTATAATTCTGCTGCCTGTGCTCAGGCAGCCAGTTGCTGCCTGCCGCCACAACCACGCAATGGCACACACTAACAGCCTGCTGGCCGCTAACAGCTAATTCTGTATGCACAGTGCCATGCTCCTGCCTCCAGGGGATGTGACTACCATGACCGCTACGGCGCCTGATGCCATAGGTGAGCTAACAACATTATGCACAAAACGGCAGGCTTGACAGGAGCCTAACCTACATAATACCCACAAGCCCACAGCCTGTTGCAGAGAGGCCGGGCTTACATCAACCTGCAGCTTGAGGACATTCCCTTGGTCTTTTAGAAATGACTTGTTTCCTTTGAACATCGTGTAGCTCGCAAAGTGCAGCAAAAGTTACTATTTGTAGGTTAAAGGAGCCACCCTGGATGAGGGTGCTAATTCCAGATGCAGTAAGCAGCCGCCCTGTGTCTTTCCATCATGCAGCTGGCATTGCTACTGGCAGCCCTCTGGGCATCTTCTTCCGCAGGGCCAGGCTGTGCTTCAAGAGGCTCAGTATGAAGGTAAGGACTGAGGCGCACTCCGACACCTGGAGATACACAATTCAATCCTGACTGAGTCTGCCGTCTAAGAAGGTACTGAGCGCATTGGATAGGTAGGCCTTTGTATGTGGAGGGGTTACAAATGTGCACACTGCATCACAGTCCCTGGCAGCTGTGGTCCACAGGAAGGTATCTGGAAACACTTGATAATGGGTGTGCTGGCTTGCATGCAGTGGCTGCTCTATGTCAGCCGCTCCCATCAGTTTCAACGGAAGCCATCTGAACCTGCAGTCATTTAAAAGGCTCATTAGCAATGAATTCTTTAAGAATATGCTAGTGCTTTCTTTTGCTGCTTTATGACTCCAGCCATGTTGCCAACCGATGCCTGGAGGCTCAGACAGACTGCAATGTCATTGGCTGCGGGGTTGCATTTGGTGACTCAGCCTAGTTCTCGTCCCTTGAGACACCATTGTACTCCATGATTCATATTTCATTTCCACGAGAGAGCTCAAGCAAGTTATTAATAGGCCACAGCACCATCATGGTATCTGTGTTATGTCATGTTGTGCCAGGGTGTTCAGGGTGTGCATGATCAGCTAGTGACTGTGCTCACCGCTGTGATGGCCCCAGGACAACCTGGCTGGCAGCTACAGCATGACTTGATCCCTGACCAGGATGCAGCAGCAGCCATCAGCTTCAACCACTCTGCTCTAGACGCAACTGGAGGTAGGGGGACCTTGGAAGCCGCCAAGCCTTTCAGCATGGTCAGACACAAGGGGGGATTGAAGGAGAAAGCATGCGTTGAGGCACATCTGAATACATTGGTAGCAGCAGCAGAGAGGCAGGTGAGGTGGAGGGAGTTTACTCGAAACTCTAACCCTAGACCCAAGCTTGATACTGCAGAGTGACGCGCACTGGCAGTGGAGTTAGTGAAAGTCTTCTTTTCAATACTGCTGCTTCCGTAGCATCCTGCCTCTGCTGGTGATTCAAGCCTAGCTATGACACACTTTGTTTTTAGCAGTTAGTGGTGCGGCGTTCTTGAGTTGTTGTGATATCCTTGATTTTGATGGGATTCCTGGGCCTCTTGTCAGTGCCTCAACATGAATTGGATAAACTGATCCTCAGGTGAATTGATGTCTTTTGACAGCAATTCATGTGGAAGTCTGGTATCTGGCAATTACCAAAGATGTACTGCAAAGAGCCAATGTCAGCTGTAGCCTCCTTGATGCTTCCCGATCAGTGCTGGTGCATTGCCTATGGCACATCATGGAATGTGATGATAGTAATGCTGGTGCTGGCATGTCTGCAGGGCCCCTGTTTGCCTGCCAATGAGGTGAAGGCCGCCAGCTCCCCCCTCCACCCTCGCTACACTGCGCTGCCTAAGTTACATTACCTGGACCTGGTGGTGGCACTACAACACAAGGATGTGGCAGCAGCTACTAAAGCACTACATAGGTGTGTGGGGCTGAAGTGTTTTAGTGCTGGCCAGAAGGCTGCTTTTATGCAGCTATGTCCGCAGCAGCAAGTCTACAACTTCCAGGCATACACACTCGGTGGTCAGATTCAATGGCAGCATTTGGCGATGATAGTTCCTTTGGTCTGGCCTGTAGTGTAGCTGAAGATGGTAAAGCTCCAGAGACTCGCAAACACTTGTATTTCAATAATCCACAATGTCCTAAGCTTGTCAGATTGTAGCTAAGACGCCCGCAGACACACATTTGTTCTCTGTGTTTCCAAAATCATGAACATCTGGATGGAATCTGAAGGAAGTTTCAAGTCAGGATCCTGATATTCTTCATTCAGCCCATCACTGTAATCCTTGGACCTCTGCCGTATGTTGTTCCTGCTGGCCAGGTACTTTGACACTGGAGGAGCTGCTGCTTCAACCACTGCACCTGGGAACATGGATAGCTTACGAGGTGAGTGCTCGCTGGTAACTGCTACCTTGCATCTTTCCTTGGTAAAATCCTACATGCATGGTGGTGCATATTTTGTTTCTCTTCAAATGCCCTATAATGTGAGAGGGGAACGAGTGGTCAGCTTGGCATGGCACATACGGTGGGTCTGGATGCTGCATTTTTAAATGACCCGGTTGGAATTTCCTTTCCAGCTGTATGCAGTGTCACATCTGGATCTGCAGCACCAGCAGCTAGCCAGCCACATCCATTACTGCGGAAATGCAGACATGGCGTGTAAGCATTCACTCATGCTTTGCCTTTCTGTCTGATTATTCAGGAAGGTTTATCAAGCTGTTGTGATTGCACACGTGCTGCAATTGCATCTGTCATTTTCATGTTGTCCTTGCCAAGGGCTGCTGGTGCTGCTGGTGTTAGTATTGGAAGCCCAGGGCACTCTACCTTTACTGCTGCATCTCATGTTGCCTGTGCAGAGCATGGACCACTCCTTCTCCACCTCTTTGAAATGATGTGGCTGTGTCATCCCCTGTTGTCCCAGGTTCCCACCAAGCTGCGTTGCTCCACTTGAGTTCTGTCCACGTTGCCTTCCAGCAGCCCCAAGAGGCGCTCCAGGCCCTAGGCGAGGCCCTGAAGCAGGCCCAGGCAGCAGGTAGCCCCGTCAGTATGATGCATTGCCTGGCAGGGTTGTGTCAGGTGTTGGGGCAGGCCACTGGGATGACACGAGGAGGAGGTGGAGGGGAGGGAGGAGGGGCGGACATGGGGCTGGGCCAGCAGCAGGAGCTGGGACAGCTCATGGACATGCTCAGGTGGGTGGGGCGGGAACCAGGAGGGGTGCAGTGGGGGTTAAGAGTATCAACTGAAGGATTGGGGGGGGGGGGTTAAGGGCGGGCAGGGGCGGCAGGAAGGTGACTGGGAAGGCAGGATTGTGCGGCTTTAGATGTGAGGTGGGCAAAGATGGAAGAGTTTGATGTGTGGGGGTGATCTGAGGGATTGAAGGAAGAGAGAAGGCGGAATAGAGTCATGGTGCTCTGCCTGGCATATTCATTCCGCTTGTTAGAAGGGAAACATACGGGGTGATGCAGAGGCATATGGGGACATGTGGGAGCAGAGCCTTGGAGCGTGTGCTTGGACATGTGCATCAGCATCAGCATCAGCTGACAGCCCTCAGTGCTCTCAACCAGTGGGATGTTAGGGGGTTCGGCACTGATGCAGTAGCAGGGGTTTGCACGGTGGGTGAGAAGGCGGTGAGGGAGATAGAGGGGCAGGCCAAGGTAGGGCAGGAGGCGGTGGTCAAGGTAGAAGAGGGAAGGCTGTGGTTAAATGAGGGTAGGCGAGGTAGGACATGTC
This sequence comes from Pseudopediastrum boryanum, assembly GCA_963556185.1. Lineage (NCBI taxonomy): Eukaryota > Viridiplantae > Chlorophyta > Chlorophyceae > Sphaeropleales > Hydrodictyaceae > Pseudopediastrum > Pseudopediastrum boryanum. The sequence continues at coordinate 3,657,580 of OY744503.1, forward strand.
TTGGATATGTGTGAAGCACCAGGGTGTAGGAGGGGGATTGACCCCCCAATCATAATCACAGGAGGAAGAATGTGAATTGATGAGCAAGGAGGTTCAGAGAAAAGAGGGGAAGGGAGGCAGGAGGAGGAGGAGGGCACAGAGCAGGTGCTGGTCATTTGTGTGACATCAAGGGTGTGTATGGAATGTGATGGAGCTAGTTGTGCAGTGTGTCAGGAGTACAGGGAGGGGGATGCTGGGTGGTGAGCTGCTAGAGTCATGGCAAGGAGCAGGCAGTGAGGAAGCATGGGAGTCCGTAGCAGGGAAGGGGGCACAGGAGGCTGAAGATAGGGAAGATGGGTAAAAGCCAGGTAGAACAGAAGCGTCTTAATGGGCCGATGTGTGAGATGTTGAAAACAGCATTGGTGGCAAAGCTGGAGAAAGGCGAGGTTAAGGGGGAGGGTAGAGAGTATGGGAGGAACATGGGGGTGGATAAGGCGTGAAGTGGGCAGGAGAGCAGCAAGTATTCCTACCAGGGGCAACTGAGGGATGATGCAATTCATTAAAGATTTATCATCCTGCTGTTTTTTGTAGTGTTCACAGTGCACCAGCGCGCAGCATCCCTGCCAACCAAAGGGTCTTATCAGTTCGCCCTGCTGTACTTGATGAAGACAGGCTCAAGCTCCCTGCTGTGTGCATCTCCTTGTCCCTTCTTCCAGGCAGTGTCTCCGGACTGGTTGTCAGCTGCAATGTCCTCATGTGGTGGCTTATGCCATTACTGCCCTCACACACTTCTACAACCAACACTTCCAATCACCTGTGGCTAACACCAATGGACTAGGAGCTGCTCACCAGGGAATCAGCCCAGCTTTGCAGGTGAAGAGGGGCGGGGAGACACTGAGCCCTAGGGGGAGAGGGCTGGGGGGAGGGAGGGGGCCTAATACCCCGGGGAGGAGGTGGGGGGGAGGTGGGGGGGGGGGGTACTGGGCTGGAGGGGCGGGCACTGGAGCCCAGAGGGGGGCGGCTACCTGCCTGCCTATCAGAAGTGTCTTGCTTTGCTGTCCAAGTGTCAGCAATGCAGTTGGCATCAGAGTGCCTGTGGTGTCCCATGTCGGCTGCCTGATTGCCAGCCTCATTTGAAAGGACTATTGCGGAACAAACAGCAGGTGCAGTGAGTGTCTGTGATTTTATCCTGGTTAAGATGCCTTGGGTCATGTATGGCTTCTTCCTTCTATGGAAGCTCTTATACTCCAATCTCTCAGATATCCTAAATGGCCTTCCTCAGAGGCTTTTTGTGTGAACCCTCCTTCAGGGTACCCCCCTGACCCACATCTCTGCTATATGGAGGTCGCCTCCCCCCCCGCCTCCTTGAAAGCCATATGTACGAAGCATTAGGGGTATTTTGCGCCAACCAGATGGTGTGAGCCGTGCTTTCGAAAGGTGGTCAGCATGCCCACTTCTTTTATTGTACAGCACAAATGCTGTGTGCCTAGATGTAACCCATGTGACTACCCTGCCCTGTCTCTTCCTCTTCCTCCCAGGTGCAGTGGGCACTACATGACACATGTCAGCTGCAGTACCATGCCACCCTTGCTGCCGCCCACCCCCCTGCACACACCGCCAGCCTGGGCAGAGACATGGCAGCCAGGTCAGCAGCAGCACAAGAGCTCTACCCTCCCTCAGGCATATTCTCCCCAGGCTCTGCCTCGGGCCTCCGAGCCTCTGCCGCTGCTACTGCTGAGGCGGCTGCTACATCACATGTACTGCAGGCAGGGGCATGGTGGCAGTACGGCAGCAGCACCTTAGCAGCAGTACATGCACTGATGGTGGTGTGTGGCTATGGTGGGAGCAGCAGGGCGTGTGAGGGTCTGGTGGCGGGGGGCCAGGGGGTGGGGGGGATTAGGGCGGAGGACTGGGCGGCAGCAGCAGCTTTACTGGTGGAGATGGTGGCAGAGCAACAAGGTAAAGGGCTGAGGAAAGAGGGGGGGAGGGGGGTGGAGCGGGTTAGCCGTTGAAGACGAGGTCAGCAGTGACAGGAGTTGCTTGGACGGGGAGCACCTATCATACCCGAAATACATGTGCCCCAATGTTGGCATATGGGACTTTGGTGTGGCCGGCCATCTACGTGTCATGCGCAATTTGGGCTGCAAGGGTGAAGTTCATGGGTACTGGGTTTATATGCTGGGTCCTAAGGGGGGCGCTTTGTGTTTTTTGTGTTATGCAGCTGCTTATTACGTTACTTTACTCCTCGCAGTGTCTCCAAGATAATCCTAGGCACTAGCATGATTCAAGGGCACCCTTCTGCTTGCTGCAGGTGCTGCTGCTGGTCAGGGTGTGATGTCAGCAGTGACACCTGGTGACCAGCTGGTGCCTCCCCTCCCCTTAGCTGTCACTCAGCTTCAACTTGCTGCTGAGCACTGCCTACATCAGGGCCAGGTGAAGCAGGCTATGGTGAGTCATTGGACAAACAGTACCAGTCTTTGCTCAGGGGAGAGTGCTCAATAGGGTCATAGCATCTATCAGATTTAGGAAAGCTTCCCAGTGCTGCCCAGTGTGGAAATGCGGTAACATACCTTTGGCATGGAGTAGGCCATCACAGGGAGAATCTTTTAGTTGGCACTGTTGCTGCACACTGCCAGTCTGGAGGTCAGCTAATGCTTTTTCAACTGCAGTTTTCTTCACAAAGGTTTGAGTTGTGGAATGATGGAACAATGTCTGGGTTATGGCACATTTATGGCCACTATCAAACATACCCTAGTAGGCGACACACTCCGTGTTAGTGCCTAAGCAAAACCCAGTTCAAAAGGCTGTGCAAGAGCGGAAGATAACAATCAGAAAGCAGAAATTACACCCAAAACCAGCCCTAGTACTCAGCAGCTGCCTCCTCCATTGACAAACGCGGTTTGCGATTGCCAGCACGGGTTCTGTGTCGCCCACCCAGCTGGATGTAGTTCTTCTTCTTCAGCAGGTGCCTCCCTTGTGCTGCAGGAGTCTGTGTGTCAGCTGAGTGCAGTATCAGGCCCTGGCCCTGGTGCTGCCCTGGAGGTGCAGCTGCTGGCAGAAGAGCTGAGGGGGAGGGCACTGGGGGCAGCAGGAGACCTTGAGGGAGCTCAGAGGGTGCTGGCAGAAGCTTTTGAGGCAGCAGCTAGTGCAGGACTGCAGGTGGGGGGGCGGGGGCGGGGGAAAGGGACAAAGGCTGCTAGGGTTAAGTTAGGGATTGACGCGAAGGAAATGCTTGCGGCATGAGATGGGGTGGATAGGATGGGGTGAGGGAGCGGGAAGGGTGTGGCAACTGTGTGTGGGGATGCTGGCAGGGTGGGCTAGGAATGAGGCGGCGTGGAATGCAGGCATGCATGCGGGCCGGAGGGATGGATGAGCTGGCATGGCCTGAGGGACAGTGGTCTGCAGCTACCAAGTTTTAGCACTCCCTTTCCCCTTATCGGATGAGTTTAGAAAGCAGACTCAGGCCTTGCATATAGTTTGCAAGTTTTCCGCGCAGTTTGTGCTTCTATTCGAGGTATTGCCTATCAGCCTGGACCTGTGTTGTACTCACGGTCGGATTTTGCTACAGATTCCTGCAACACTCCACCTCATCTACAATGTCCGATTCCTAGCAGGACCATGTCTGCTATGGATATGTGCAGGAGGGGGTGGCAAGGTTCTTGCTATGATCATATTACGCGGAGACTCCCAGCTTGACCATACGAATGGCTGTCCAATCTCGCAACTTAGACAGTAGTATACTAGTATGTGTTGGTCCCAGCCAATAAAGTGTCCATCCAACAGTAAGCCATTGATCATGTGTTCTGACATCAACAGACCCCTAGGCTCCATAAGGGGCTGTACTCCGCAACAACCCTCAGGGCCTCCATTGGGCTCAAAAGTGCAGCTGGCAAGCAGGGCATTGTATGGAAGAGGAGCCAGGCAGGACGGAATGTCTATGGTCCTCTGACAGGTTTAAACCCTACTTTCAGAGCCCCTACGTTCAGAGCCTTGGACAACCTGTGTTTGCATTGCATGGCTCTCATGTTCTGCTCTGTTGTTGTGCTGCTTGTGTATGCAGGCCCAAGCTGCCAGGTGTTTGCTGCACCTGGGTGGAGTGCTGTGGGCTGCAGGAGATGCAGCAGGTGCCCTGCCCTATGCCCTCAGTGCTGTGCTGCAGTGCCACCAGCTGGAGCTAGCTACATTAGCAGCAGAAGCGGTGTTGCTGGTATCACAGCTATGGCGGGCCCTGGTACCCGGAGGAGGAGCATGGGGTTCAGCCATGCTACAGGAGATGCTGCCACTGGCTGCTACTGTGGGCAAGGTCAAGCTGCAAGCACAGCTGCAGATGGCGGCAGTGGAAACATGCCTGGAGGCCATGATGAGCAGCAGCAGTAGTGATGGCAGCTGGCAAGGCAGCAGTCTAGGGGGAGTGGATGGACATGAAACACAGCTGCAATGTCATTTGTTAGGTGGGTTGGGTGTATGTGTAGAGGAGGTGCAGCAATGGCTACAGGCTGCAGCAGCAGGGTTTACAATGCTTTCCATGTGGGAGGAAGCAGAGGGAGCATGGCAGCTGATGGCATTGGTTTGTCGACATCTGAAGCAGGCGGACAGAGGCAATGCGGCAGTGGGGTGCTGCTTTGCTGCCAAGGAACAGATCATGTAAACAGACCGCAAGCATGACCCCTGCCAATCCTATGTGGCCCAGTGCTGCTTTGTGTTCGTCCTCATCACAGCATCGGCAGTGAGTTCTCTTCAATTGCAATGTGAGGTGCACGGCTAAGTTGGCTGCATGCATGCTTGGGTATTCCCTTAAATTGGTGGCAGCACATGGCAAGTCGAAATGGGCTGGCCTGACATACATTGGCTAGCAACGGATCTAGGGTGGGCTGGTGGCAGCCATTGTGTCAGTTTTGGACAGGAACTTGAGTGTGTCGTTGGAGCCTAAGTTGGCTCCTTGTGGGTGGCGCTGCCCCCACCGGCGCCCTGCTTTGACGGGGCCATTTGGTAAATGGTAATTGGTAAGTTTAGTTTGTTAAGTCTCATCATTCCTGTGCGGTATACGAGAGGCGACATACCCAGAGGAATCCTAGCTGGTATTGCATCATCGGAAATTGCGAGCTTGCCTGCCTTTGGATATTGATGGCATTGATGAGGCATTGCATACTCGGTACACTGAGCACATTCAGCGTCTGTCCCAGGTTGTCAATGGTCCTGGGTCCCGTACTGGTCTGTATTTCAGGGTTGTTGGTACACATGTTTTGGGCGTTGTCCCTTCTTTTTACTCATGTCGACTGTCTCATGGTGTGTTGGTACGTTTCTTGCGTTTTCGTCTTGGTTGCCATCATTTGCGTATCCATACTGGGCGTTGGCTTCCGCCCCTCCTTCCGCATTCTCAACGCACATGTTTGCGGTGTAGCTCCACAGTAGTTGATGATGAGGCGCATTGTTTGTTCATGTGTGAACACCCCACAATTGTTGAGGCTAGAGATTTGTTTCTGGCAGCTGTGGTTCCCCCCGTGGCCGCGTTGTCCTCGCTCAGGTATGCTGATTTCTGGGCACTGTCAGCCACTGGCTGTGTCCCTCTCTCGGCCTTGGTCAAGTATGTGGCCGTGTGTGTTCGTGTCTGTTGGTACTGCCATCAGTCCGGTGGTACTGATGTGGTGGACTTACCGGATATCTTGCTCCCGGCAGGTCAATATTTGGATCTGTTTGATTCGGAGTCGGAGACAGATGTTCCTAGTGATTCGTCTGATGAGGAGCTGGTTGAAGTCTAGATAGCTACATGTTTGGGTATTCGCCTTGGTTGGTGTGCTGGCCGTCTTGGGTGGTACATATGCGGTGGACTTACTGGACATCCTGCTTGGTTGGTGCTCTGGATTGTGTTTGATTTGGATACACCCATCAGTCTCCTGCTGGTGATTTGTTTGCCGTGTCCGTAGTTGGATGTCTGCTTGGGTATTCCTCTTGCTTGGTGGTATGGATTCCATTGTTTTTGGACCCATCCGATGGTGTGTTTGGTCGTTTCGACCTAGCAGCCCTTTGCGGTTGCCGCACCTTAAATTTTTGTTTGTTTGTTTTGTAGTAACTATGCATTTTGCATTTTCTGATCTGCCTGGGATCATACAGCGCCGTCCCTTCAAATAGCTGATATGGTCATCTGCAAGCTAATACAGCTATCAGGACTGCATGTCAATAGTATTGCCGGCTGTGATTCTCCCCACTGTACCTGCCTTTGTAAAGCCGCTGTACCACAAACCAGGCCAGCACTAGCTGCCATGAAAGAGGAAGTAGGTTGGAGCTAATCCAATCCAATACCAACCTATGTAACTGCCTAGTGTACTTGCAACCAGCAGATGAGTTACATTCACTACTAACAGATGCCAAAGCGAGACCCACTGCCCTTCAACAGAGCCAGAATAGGAACCGCTGGCGATACTGTGTAAAGAGTATTAGCAACCATTTGCAAGGCATGCATGCAGAAACATAGGGCCAACATAGCCAGCGTATTGGTAAGAGCTGCCATATGAGCCCAGCTGCCGCCACTGAAATTATACACTCATGTATGTGTTACCTGCACACACCCTCACTCTCACTACTTTCTCACAAACCACGCCCCATGAACATCAGTCATTGATGAACATCGCATTCCACATGTTTGTGCAACCCTATGTTGCACAACAATATACAAAGCCAACCTACCGACCCATACAATGCAATTCAGTTAAAAAGGCATCATAATGCATGCATGCAGTACTTGTTCTTGGCACAATAACGCTGCGATCATGGTACCGGCTGCTCTGCAGCCATCACGTCTGAACGGGAAGCTTAACCAAAGCCTTCCCAGCTCTTGCCAGCGGCAACATCAACAATACACAGCTTGAACATCTCTTTCGGACCTCCCCACACGGCATGTTTCGTATTAGCATCAGAGGCATCTCCAATCAGAGCGCAAGGACTGATGCACAAATAAGTCGCTGAGGTGGCGACCAAGCATACAATTTCAGTTCTGGTTCGTTGCCGCTGAAGCATTATTTCGTGCATAGCTGGCCCAACACCCCAACAAGGTGCTAGTGCAGATGCCACAACACAGCCCATACACGTACACATATGCCAGTCACATATATGCACAGTTTTGCAGCCCATCAGCCCTTTCCCATGCACTAGCATCCTCACAAGGCATGCCAAAAAATGGTGGCCCCGACAGCACTGCCTTCCAGCTGTCAATGTCCATGCTATCGCTGTACTAGAAACAGCAGCAGCAGCACCAGTCGCCTCAAGACCAGCCTAAAGCAAGGGCCTTATATGACCACGGCGCACGACGTTGCACTCTGCCTCCACGGACCCACCAGCTTCCAGCACAAAACAAGACAAGTACAAGGAAGCATCCAATGTAGCAGATACGGCATGTTGATCAGATGGTATACACACTCCTTCATAACTTCTATACACATTCCTCCATAAAAAAGCTCCCAGAGGGCCCCTAACAAAGCCCACAACAGAACCAGGCCTATACTGTATGGTAATGCACCATAAGCCCGTCTCCTGAGCAGAACGTAAATGCTCACTGTGCTAGCCTTGTCAAAATGGCTCATAGTGATCATCACAGGAGCAGACTCACGGCTTACAATGTACATTGGCCGTCAGCAAGACCACCAGTACCAAGTATGCAGAAGCAGAATACATTGCATGTCAGAAAACCAAGCAGAAGCGCCGCATATCAGATCATAATGGTTGGAGCCCATTATGCACCTGGCATATTTCCACCATCGGGAGGTAGTAAGCAGCTGCTAATGCAAATCTATAGGCCTCCCTACAGTTGCTCGCTACTGTCTTTTACCCACCACAAAACCCCCAAATCCCTTGCTCCTTAGCACAAGCCACAACAAAGTCAAACAAAGGAATTATGCAAACACAAGTAGCATGCACAGTAAAAGGAACCAAACTACTGGCAGCTAGGACTGCCTTTCATGAAAATACAAAGCATCTGGCATGCAACATGTCGCGCAACAGCCGACGACATGTGCTTGGCCAGCAACCACAGTACTGGATCCACCATGTTCCCCATTTTTAGTCCCATCTCACCTCACTGCTCCTACAGTAAAGCGAGGGCCTTTCTCTTTCTTTCATGTCAAGGACTAAACAAAGAATGAAATCCTGTGGAGGCAATTCTTTGTGCCCGACACAAGCAGCAAAGGAGACAACGGATGCCACCCACACAAGCGTCACTACCAAACTCCAGCAACACCAGTCGTGCTTGTGAACACCACACTTCATTCAACAAAGCTTGCAAACATTGACCACAAGCAAAGTCCAATCTAGATCAACGGACTGTATGTAACTACAGAACAATGGCCCTGTACAATGGCAGTTGTAAGAAAGAAGTCGACTTCAAGGACCGACAAGTAGGCGACACCCAAAACAAGATAGAAGCATGCTTCAGCTGCCAGACAGCACTGTCGTATCCTCTGCTTAAGGACCCACATCTTCAGTGTGAATGCTTTTTTGCTATTGGTGAGCAAGCAAGAAGAACAATATTGAAAGGGAAGACATCCATGCACTCTACCGTAACATGTACTGCTGATCACAAGCAACTGCTTGCCCAAAACTGCCAAACAGCAGTTTGCAGAACGAATAACCTCTCTTACTGCCCATGTCCTCCAGCCATGAGCTGCTGCTGCTGTTGCCACAGCATCTGCTGCTGCATCTGGTGCTGCTGCTGCCAGTATGATGCTCCTGGGGTGGCCATCATGGAACCACCAGGAGGCACCAACTGTGCTGCTGCCTGGTACTGCTGCTGCGCATGGTGGTGATGCTGCTGCTGCTGTAGCATCTGCTGCTGGTGCCTCTGCGTCTGATGCTGTGCTGCATGATACTGCTGCAGCACTGTCCAGTCCTCAGCTGAGAGGGTGACTGGCTGGCCGTAACGAGGGGTCATTGGAGTACTGCTGTTCATTGCCTCGCTTCCTGGAGCCCAACCACCAAACCCTCCCTGCTGTGACCCCTGGCTGAAAGCGCTAGGAGATGAAGGCTGCTGCTGGTTCGCCCGCAGGCTTTCGCGTGGTGTGCCACACAGCTCCAACAGCCGCTCACATGCTTGTAACCTCCCCTGCAGCCTGGTGTGCATCTGCAGCAGGTCTGCCTCACTGCTAATGTCAGTGGGACACATCCAGTTGTTGTCAATCGTGCGTTGCTCATGACTGCTGCGAGGGTGGCCGCTGTTGTGGTTGCCCTGTACTCCAGCCTGCCATGCGGCGCTGCTTGCTGTTGGGGTGCCTGCAGACACCACAGGTGCTCCTGCTCCCTGAACAGTGGTGGGTTGCTGGTGGTTCTGCCCTGAGCTCTGCAGCAGCGCCTGCATAAAGGCAGCAGCCCACTGCTCCCTGAACCCTGCTGCACTTGCTTGGGCAGCTGCAGCAGATGCTGCTGCCAGCGGATCTGCATGCAGAGTCGACCACAGCAGCTGCTGCTGCTGCTGTTGGTGCTGGAAGTATTGCTGCTGCATAGGGGAGAAGTGCCTGGCCCGTGGAGATGCCGCTACCGTGTGCTCCTGCCTGTGCGACCCCTGGCGGCCTGCCGACACTGTGCTGCTGCTACTAGTGCTGCTGCTGGTGGTGCTGGCTGCAGGCCTTGGCCGCTGCAATAGCTCGAGACTGCTCTGCAGGTTTGCTTGGTGTCTGAGGAACTGCAGTTGCTGTGCATGGTGCAAGGAAGAGCCAGTCGCAGCCGCTTCTGGGGTGCCCACAAGGGACAGCAGGTGCTGAGATAGCTGCCTGTACGTTTCGGCAAAAAGCGTGAATGAAGCCTGGAACTCCCCTGTCGGCTCATCGTGGGGATCTGCAGAAAATTAAGATCAAGGCATGATTAGCTCCTGTACAAGAGCTAGAAGCTCATCAACCAGGTCCAAGGACAACATCTAGGTGGTGGTTGCAGCCTCCATCGCTGCACCCTGCTTTCTTCGTTCCAAAACTGCGTGAGAACCTTGCTTTCGTTGTCCTGATTACCTGTTCTGTACCATCCAACTTCCAAGAGTCTAGATGCTGCACACTAGCAACTACCAGCACCATGCTGCAACTTACCGGTCAACATGGGCACGTCTGGTGCAAGCTCTGCTTCCCTGCGACGTGCTGCCAGCTGGTCTGGGAACAGCTTGGCGATGGTCTCACGTAAGCGTATACAGACCCCTGCATGACGGAAAGAGTACCACGTCAGATCAGACAAAGCCCCGCTGCTGCTGCTCCATCTGCTATGTAAAGAGTTGTATAAACAGCAATATCAAGACTCGTTGTTGCTCCTGAATCTACGATGCATGCTTCCCGCTCGTGCGAAACCAGGGGCCTCACCGAAAGATTGTGAAGACGCCGAGAGAAGGTCCTGTCTGCAGAGAGGGCACTGCACGTTGCGCCCACATCGATCGCATGATACCTTCCAGGTATCAATGCAGCGCTTGCAGAAATCATGCCCACAGCTCCCTGCGAAGCACAAGCCACTGTTGGTTGGCATGCGCTGACTCGACACCCGTTATATCGTGATGCAAGTCCCATCGAGTTCCTTATGGTGCAGAATCGTTGCATGCGCACCTACTACAGGATCAAGAAGCAGCTCGCAGCATATAGCACACTGATATTCGCTTGCATCCAGGCGAGGAGTCAGCAGCCCGGCCTCGTCGTTCAAAGCTGAAACAGGCTCCACAGCTACACTATGACCACACTGAGGTTCAAAGGGAACCTTAGCCATGCATGCTCAACGGGGGCTTCGATTTATCTCAACACCCGGAACGGACAAAGAAGATCGTGGGACAACAGGACAAAGTCTGCGGTATGTCTGTTTCGTAGCCAGAGTACCAAGGCATATTGCACTGAAGGGTCGTCGGTTGAGGGACTAACTAGGTTCGCAGGATGCTCTCCAGCGTCGCTTTGGCAGTTCTTGTGCTTTGATTGCAAGAATCCGAAAAAGCACACGAAAGCACTCGAAGCCATCAACTCAAAACGCCGCCGCTTAAACCGCAAAAAGTGAAATGAACTTTTCGTCGCAGGCCAACCATTCAGTTGAAAGCGAGAAGCAAAGGCTCACGACGCTTTTAAGGCTGTATCCAGCCCTGCCAACTGATCAAGGTGTGACGCACTCCTGGTAATGGTGGTAATGTTTTGGTGGGTTGCAACGCAGAGACCTCGGGTGGCCATTGCGCGTGAATGGGTTGTCCGCAAAGGGCATGCAGGCAAGCTCTGCTGTCAAGGGCGCTTTTAAAGACGACAAGTCTGGATGAACGACGCCAGAACTGATACCGCTGATTGCCGGCAGCATTGGTTGAGGTGATTATGACCGCTGCCGTGCCTTTGGTAGTACTCTGAGGTCTCACAAACGCAAAGGCTCGTTACACGGCGGACGGCGGCCGGGTTATGGACATGTTTCGATCAATCGTTCAAGGGCTTAATCAACCGGCGTACTCAATTTGGCTAAGGCATCAAGCTTGCTCGAAGAGTGGATTCACCAGACACAGTTGAGTGACATACTGACAGGCTGCGCATTGCAGCAGAAGCTGAACAGCTAACTTGTAAAACATACCTTGTCACGCGGCAAGCCAATTACATAAACAAACAAGCAGTCAAGGTGTGGCAGCCGCAAAGGGCTGCTGGGTCGAAATGACCAAACACACAATCGGTTGGATCCAACAGTACAAGATCTGAGGTGTCGCAAGCACCAAAGGTTTGCTAGGCCGAACCGACCAGACACTAACATGCCAATACTCCCATGCCACTACTCTCGTGTGACCAGCCGACACTATGCATTTATGTCCTCACTCCACTTCCTCACACTGCCCTGCCCATAATAACTGCTACCGCACCTTGTCGGCTGGCCCTAGAATTTATGGGGCCACCAGGGAACTGGTGCTATTACTGCCGATGCACGTGAGACGAGATGAGATGGGATGGGATCAGAAACGAGATACACAATTGATATGATGCTAGCCTTAGCTTTAAGTGGACTGCTGCTGCCAACTAGCAAATCGCACTCTATTGCTGCAGTGAAAGGACACAGGTGGGGCAGGACGGGCTTCTGATGAAGTTTTGTACATTGAGAGCTGTTCCAAGCATGCAATGCAGAACAATCCAGGGGCGAGGGCACAACCGGCTTCGCTGCTAGTGCAAGCACATGCATGAACACTCCTGCTCACTCTCGCTATGACAGCAGTGCTAGCGCGATGGAGGGGCCACTGAGTATTGGGGATGGTGAATAGTAGTCCTGCATATCAAGTTAGGATGGCTCCATCTTTTGGCATCATGCCGTGTACCTAGTGCAGGAAGGATCGTCGATGGTCGATGGTGTCGAATAGCGTGCTTGCAAGAAGGAACGCTTGGTACCTACAGCGAGGACTGTAGGTGTAGGTCATGTTTCTAGATGTGCCTCATACAACTCAGCCAGCTGTCGCGGAAACGAGCTCGAGCAAGGCGTCTGTCCGTGAGCATGTAAAATACCAGCAAGCAGCACCTGGCTACATCCTTGCAATGCTGTGTCGCGTTCTGTATGAACGGCCAACAAACTGTGGTACATTGCATGGGCAGCTGGCACTTGGCTTTGTTGCCACCGTCACGGAGACAAGCTTTCGGAGTACTGGACTGGGCTCCTGACAAAGCCCGGGGCACTGTACAGAATAGCCTATGCACAGCCCGACGCACTTGCCAGGTTCGCACAATGGCACCCTTTTCTCAAATGAGTATTCGACTTCAGAATACATCGCGGACGTACCTCCCGTCATGCTCTCTGGGCCAGTCCTTAATGACAAGGACCTGGACCGCCTTTGACGTAGCTCGTTCTTCCATAGCCTTCTCACACGCGTAAGGTCCATCATTACTGCAGTCGATGCTACGAGGAGGCTGCACCTGCTTCATCTGAATGGCTTTTTACTTCTGAAGGGCCAACCAGAGCCGAACATCTTCGTTGCAGGCGCGCAGGGTCCGTCTTTGAAGCGCATTTTTCGACAGGCCGTACAACGCATCAGGCGGAACTGGACTATGCCTTTTGAGAGGCTCCTGAGCAAGACACGACGTCTCCTGAGCGCTCAAAGCACCGGCCGAGTCTGCGCGCTCGAAGAACCGTCGTCGTGGAAGTCGAAGAAGCGTTGGCCGCCGAACTCCCTGCAATAATTTGATATTACCGCTATTGTCTAGCCCTAAAGGGCCAGCCAACCAGCCAATAAATGCAGCAAGCACACACCAGATCAATGCATCTGCACGTTCCTTTCAATGCGCAACAGCCCTCTCACCGTATGCATCCCGCTGGAGTCACAATCACTCTGCTGTACAACCCCTCCTCGCATGCTGCTGCACAAGCCCCGCAAGCTCCTCATGCGAGTCCCAATAAAATACACTTGCCAGCACCTGCCGCAGGGAAGGATCTACTGCTGCTGCCGCAAGATATGCTGCCAACCCATGCCCCCGTCGCACCAGCAGCATGTCGCAGGCACGCAGCTGCAGTGCAGGGCAAACATCATTTGCACCATCACCACTGTAAACCACACGATCATAGAGCTGCTGACCCATGATGCGTACCACCTCACGCCCCTTGCACAGGTTCTCTGGGCATAAGCTGCAACCATGACCCTTTGCGTGTTTGGGCTTGATGTTCAAGTGGAACCTGCTACTCTCACTGTCATCGCTGCCCCTGCTGAATGATGCTGTGCTCCCATACTCCCCGCTGCTGCTGCTACTACTTCGAGACATGGCACTGCCAGTACTGCTGCTAGTACTGCAACCCAGGCCTATGGGAGCATCATCCCCCACTGGCAAGCTGCAGGCCTCAAAGCTAGCTGGGTTGGTGATGACCTCTTCGACCAGGTCTGCACACTGTGCCCCAGCCAGCATGTAGGTAATGAACACACTGTTGCAATCAGACAACACCTTCACATCCAGCTTCTGCTGTTGGGCCCATTGCAGTAACCCCCTGCTGGCTGTGGGAAACTCCCGGCCCATGACCTGTAGAGTGGACAGCACTTGGTCCCGGCTGATGCCACGGCGTGTCATCTCCTTGAGGATGTCATTGGTGATGGGGATAAAGTTGGCAGGCATTTCCAGGGAAGCTAGCATCGGAACCAGCTCAGGGGCAAGCTCACCCACAAGGCGCTCACCTAAGGAAGTAAAAAAAGGCGCACCACATGAGAAAAGACGGCACACCACACGGCTCGTAAACCACCACAGAACATGAAATGAGACCACAACATACAACTGTGCCTCTGATAACCTGACAAGTGAATAAATTCAAGGAAGATGGCAGGCCACCATAATGGGGTTCTGACTACTTGTCGGATTACAGGCGCATGATCTTCATGTCGCATCTTATGATACCGAACTGTTTGCAAAAGGATACGTCTGCCCCTGGCCTTACTGCAAATCATTACTAGACTACTAAACTGCTCCAAGCAATACTAAACTCCCACGGGTTATGGGAAGTAGGGCACAGGGTCCTGTAGAAACCCAGCCGGCACACTCACCAGCATCATAGTCCGTTAGTGTCCTGTCAAAGTCAAACAGCAGCAGGGTACCGCGCGGGGCCCTGCTGCAAGCTGTGACCTCAAAGACACCTTGTCGCTTCACCACAAGCTGCCTCTGCTCCACTGCTGCTGGTTCAACTGCCGTTGCTGGGGCCTTGGCTCCAGTGCTAGCTGCCTTCACTACAGCTCTGCTCCTGCCAGCTGCCCAAATCGATGCTGGGTACCCATGACGCTTGAACCAGTTCAGCATGTCAAACCGGCGCTCCAGCACAGGTTGTACAGATGTGGCTGAGCTCAGTGTCTGCGGAGGGAAGACCACAAGGGAAGCAAGGTCAGACAACTTGACCTAAGCTGCCAGTCCCAGAACAGCGGCTATACCTTTCCAAGTGAAGCGACAGGACAACGCATGGCTGTCCAGTTCCGTGGACGTGCACCAACTCTGTCAAAACAGCGTAAATATAAAGACGAGTCAGCAGGTCCTCACATCGACATCCGCGAAAGGTGCCAAACGAACGACAAGATAAGCACCACGTGAGTATCCCTAGGAGACGTTTAATTGTGTGCGCGGCCTTACACCGACATGGGAGCTTCGGCATCTCTTAGAAAGGCATATGCCGGTAGCAGGTTACGCGCGTGCACCAGTGACACTGCACGAGTGACGAACTTGTAACTACAGCAGTAAGGCACCCAGAGTCACCCTGTTCCGAATCACCTACCTGTAGCAGAGGCAACACGGCCTCGTGCAAGAGCCTGTCATCAGGATCTCCCCTGAAGCCCAACACTGGGATGCCATTGTTGGGCTGATGCAGAAAGGCCAAAGGGGTGTCATCCACCAACACTGTGCGGTCAAGGTCTCGACCCACTAGCTGCATGTCCTTCACACACTGGTAGTGCTCTGTCTTGGTGGTGCCATCCCTGTAGATGCGGGCTGTAATCAGTTCGCCTGTAGGGTCCAGGACATCGATGATTGGCGCTGCATATTCCTCAAGGCCTGCAAGAGGACACATTACCGACAATCTTAAAGATAGGCGTACTTGCAAGTACTGTTGCAGAGTTACTGGGATGCCTTAAGTACCCATAAATGGGTTGCGGCAACAATAGTGAAGGTATCATATTACAGTAGGCCATATGGCACGCGGAGCTGGAAGGCCCTCTAGACTTGACATTCACAAACAGTGGCACACAGAGTACTGGAGTCCCACGTCACCACTGTCTGCGCCAGAATACTCCCTACATAGCTTTGCCCAAACAAAGAACAAGCGGTAGCATCTCCTCTCATCCAATCGACCTTACATCCTCTCCCAAGCTCATAGCCTCTTTCCCCTCCTCCCTCACCTGCTGTGAACACCACCACCTCAGCAAAACCAGCCAGCTGCTCCAGGAAATGCTTCAACCCCGGCCTCTCCACCACAAACACCCCACTAGGGTTCAAGCTGGTGCCCACCCCCACCAGGTGCGTCACCATGCTGCGAGGCAGACGAGGCGCCTTCCGAGGAGCAAAGCTGCTCACCAGCGTCCCATCCAGGTCCAGCAGCACAGTCATCCTGCCCTGATGGCGTGGCAGCTGAGGGGGCAGGAGGTAGGCAGGTGAACACGGATCTTCTAATACCACCACTGCTGCATCTGCAGAAATGCTGCTGCAGCTGCTGGTCCGGGTGCTGATGGTCATGGAGTCCGAGGTAGAAGAGGTGGCAGGCACGGCAGGGGGGTCTAGGGAGGGTGATGCCACTGGTGATGCTGGTTTTAGTTGCATGCGCAACTGATCCACAAAAGTGGCTAAGTGGGGGTCAACTGCCAGGCTCTCAATGTTGAGCACCTGCAGAAAGGAAAAGCAGCAGCATCCAGCTCTGTAAGGTGCGGATAAAACGATTGTACAATATCATGTTTACTCAGGCTGTTCCACTGCAATCCGCTAGTCTTAGCGCATCAGTGGGAAAGTGGCAGGTACCGTTGAGTCGGGCAGTCCAGTGGAAAGTTAAGGACCTTATATCCGTGTAGCGAAAAAGAGTACCTGGGATTTCCCAGCGCCCTGGCCCCTGCACTAAAGCAAACAGCCAAGACACAATTAAAAGCTCCTCTCCCTGATGGGTGCCTTCACAGCCGTATACCTTACACTCCAGCAGGATTGCTGCCCTCCCTCCTCCCCTCCTTCACCATCCCAGAATTCCCCAAACACGCCTGAACGCTTCCCAAACAATACACAGCACCCTTATGTTCACTCATCTCCCTCCTCACCAGCTATATACCACTCAACTCTCCTGAATGCCTGCACCTCCATTCCCCCTACTCCCTTCCCCACAATCTGCCCCACGCTCACCTGTGGCTTCCTGCACAGAGGGCAATCATAGAAGGCGCTATCCTCCTCACAATCACTGGCACTCACAATCTTCTCAAGCACCACCAGAGCCTCAGCCTCATTATCAGCAGAAGAAGAGCCGCTCCCACATGATGCCAAACCACCACAGCAACCATCACCAGCAGCAGCACAGTCTGAACCACTGCCACCACCAGCTGCTGCTCCTGCATGCTTGTGCTGCTTGTCACAACCCCCATGACAGGCCCCATGCCCCTGCTGCTGCTGCTGATGGTGGTGGTGGTTGCCAGCATGGTGGCTTGCCTCCTCCCTCCTGCCCCTGACAGCAGCATAGTGTGCTACCAAGCACCCCCAGCAGAACCTATGAGCACAGGTGAGCACCACTGGGCTGCGGAGGGTGTCCAAGCAGATGGGGCACTGGTATTCTTCTGCTACTGCTTCTGGCTGCTGCTCTGCTGCTGCTGCCTGCTCCCCCCGGGCCATCAGCTCAGCCCGAGTGGCCAAGGCGGCCAGGCGTGGTGAGGTGAAGAAGACCTCTTGGGAGAGGATGTCCAGGGGGTGGAGGGGAGGTAGGGAACCAAATGCATCCTGAAGGGAGGAAGGGGCATCAGGGAGGGCCAGGAACAGAGTGTTACACAAGCAGGAGGTTGAGTAAGTCTCAAGAACACCAAAGAGCCCTCTGGTAACTGTCACTTCCTATTTGGTAGCATGTGAAGGCAGAGCCTACTGGCACTATGGATGGCAAGGATGGAGATTAATACTGGAGAACAATGGCAATAGTACATCAACTCGTTCTGCATTGGCATGAGAGGATAATACTGCTTCAACACACTCTTCAATACAGACAGGACCACAGGTGTTTCATTACAGACAGGACCACAGGTGATCCTGCCACCCTGCGCCCTGCAATGCTGTAGAGTGCAGCCTGCCCTATGGTAGTGCAACATGGGATCATGAGACCTTCATGCCCTTAACACTGCCAGGATGACTCACAATAAGACCACACTACACCCCAGTTTGTACTTGCTGCTGGGCCCACCTTGAGGTGTCTGTTCCTCTTCTTGATGGCCTTCACCACTGCCAGATAGTTGAGAGCAACGAACTTGATGAGCTCCTTGATCTCACGTTGGATGGCGGCCAGGCCAGCAGCACCATTGCTGGGGACACCACTCAGAGCAGCCTGCAGTAGAGGAGCAGTCATGGGCTGGGACTACACCTGGGAAGAGGTTCTGGTTACCATTCAGAACGGCACTGTAGTAGCTGGCTGGCAAGGTCAAGTGATATGAAATGGGCAAATTAGAGCCCCATTGGCATGCCAGCAGGTGCAGTCTGCATCATGACAGGAGGTGAGCATCCAGCAACCTGTATGAGTCTGCTGAAGACACTGCGAGGTGGTGCACGCATGTTGGGCTTCTAAATTAATCCCTCTGTTTTTGCAACCATAAGTTCTGAAAGACATGTTTTACAAGGGAGTGGTCGATCTGTGAGCAGATGTAGGTGAGAGGCTTTTGTTCTGGACTTACCTCAAGGGCTTCCGCCTTCTCAAGGTAGAACTGTGACACCTTCTGCAATTCTTGAAGAAGAGCTGCTCGGAACTGTTGCCCCGTAGCATCTGCAGCGATTTAAAATGTTAGGGCGGTTGTGACGTGCTTGTCTTCGGAAGGCGGAGTTGACAGCGGGAGGGGAGTGAGCTTGGGCAGGAAGGAATCTTCTGAATTCCTGCCTCACCTTTACATTTAATGTCAACCTTTAAAGCCCGTTTGATGAGTTTGTAGTCCAAGTATTGTTCTGTCCATCGCCTAGCTGCTTCCGCTGCTAGACGCTTGCCAAACTTCATGTGATACCTGTGAATATAGGTGCTCAAGCTCAAACAGTTGAGTGGTTAACTCACAACGCGCAAGCCCCCTTGGATGCCATTGAAGCGCTTCGTAAGCATATGTGCACCACTCTGAGCCTGACTCGATGACGATCAGCCAAAAGAGCAACAGATTGCCGAGACCGACAACTGCAACTCTCCAAGATGGGGCCAGAACAACAGCATCCAGAAAGAGAATCTTAATGCTTGGGCATGTGCATGCAATTCTTCAATCGAT
This sequence comes from Pseudopediastrum boryanum, assembly GCA_963556185.1. Classification (NCBI taxonomy): domain Eukaryota; kingdom Viridiplantae; phylum Chlorophyta; class Chlorophyceae; order Sphaeropleales; family Hydrodictyaceae; genus Pseudopediastrum; species Pseudopediastrum boryanum. The sequence continues at coordinate 3,676,436 of OY744503.1, forward strand.
AGCTTACCCTCACAGAAGACTGGTAGGCTCTGGCTGCGCAAGAGCAATCAATTACGGGGTACGAAGCATGCCGCCGGTGGACATATCGGCACGGACGAACTATTGCACGTCCCGCGCCACGAGTTCAGAGGTATCGAATGTCCTAAGTAAGAAGAAGCCCTGGGTAAACAATCCTGCGCAGGCAGACCGGGAATGCAACAATTCGGGAGGGACGGGTCAAGCTGTGTATGCTGTGGGGACGGCCGGTTATGCAGCGGCCAAAGAGGAGAGCAACACAAGCGGTGGAGCTATTCCCGCATCCCGCACCAACGAATGATCCTCTCTGGGATGCTCAGCGTAGCATCAGTTTATGCTTTTGCCGGAGATTCCTTTTCTGGTACCAATGTCACTCAACCTCTGAGCACGTGGCACCTGTGACGTACAGGTGTCACAGTCCTGGGGGCGTCCTGAGAGTACAAGGTTCGTAATTAGAGAGCCTAGGCACACCATATGACTAGTCACTCAAGCTCCACAATTTTTTTATTACGTGCCTGGTGGTCTGTGGATGCATGCTCGGGCTGAACGGAGATAGACAGGGTTATTGGCAATCGCTCGAGCAACATCACAGTCGGCATGATTCTGTAATGACCATGGGCAGTTCTTCTGAGCTCTCTATGACTACCTGTTTGATGTATCTACATCCCTGTACAAGAGCTGCCACCAAAGTGCAGGTGACCACCTTGAGCCCCGAGCAAGGCATTAAACTGCTTCGCTTGCTGCTGACTGGGTCCACCGGTCAGCGCACGGCAAGTCGAAATGGGCTGGCCTGACATACATTGGCCAGCAAGGGATCCAGGGTGGGCTGGTGGCAGCCATTGGGCTATATGCTTTGACAACCTGATTATTAGCCTCTTCAGACAGCTGTGCGATACGTTGTGTCCCGTGGTGCGCAGCAGCAGCTTGCCTATGTAGGGGGGGGCCAGCTGTTGCTGGGCTGGCCTATAGCACTCCATGCTTGTGGCCAGCCATTATGGTTGATGCAACTTTCTCTTTGATGCTATTTGTGGACTGGCATTGGAGGACTGCTGTGTCCCATCATCCGCACCTGCCTGCACTTGCTAGGAGCGTTGCCTTGACCTTTCAGGGATTGATTCGGCCACATGCATTCCATGTTGGTTGGGTCTGGTTGCATATATCCCTCTGTGTGTGTGTGAATCTTACATTGGCAAACCCATCGGCACGCGTGCGGTGCCACAGTTCACCACAGGGGTGGCAAAGCCACTAACACAAATATAACCAGGAAAAACTGAACACCATCCACCAGTTTGAACTCCATGATCATGCATGTCCAAGCAGATACAATGATGCAGAATACTGGCCCTGGAAAAGTGCACACACAATTCTATTTTTTGATTTTTTGGGGTTTTTGATTTTTTGGGTACATCCATCAAACAAACAGCAACGCAACAGCATATATCACCAGAACATTGTATACATTTTATGCCAAAAATACTCTCACCCAGATGTGGAGAATCGCAGAGCAGCAGCAGTTCCAGAACTAACACAGACTATTAACCTCTGTGGTTGAGTCATTTGCATGGTTTTTGTACATCTCCAGCCCGTGGTAATCGTCATTGTTTGCCATGCCATTGCAACCGATGGAGGAGTGGGTGGTGTTCTTGATCATGGGCTCTGTCTCGATAGGAGCGTTGCCTTGACTTTGGAGGGATTGATTCGGCCACATTCCATGGTGGTTGGGTCTGGTTGCATATATCCCTCTGTAGTTGAGTCCTTTGCATGGTTCTTGTACATCTCCAGCCCGTGGTAATCGTCATTGTTTGCCATGCCATTGCAAACAATGGAGGAGTGGGTGGTGTTCTTGATCATGGGCTCTGTCTTGCCTGGATACATGTTTCGGTATCAGTACTGCTTGAGTTGGTGGTCTGGAAGCCATTGTGTTTGGATCCATCCGATGGTGTGTTTGGTCGGTTCGACCTAGCAGCCCTTTGCGGTTGCCACACCTTAAATGTTTGTTGTTGTTGTTGAATGCTCACTGAGCCCAGGCACAGAGAACCTCCTGCTTATCCCAAGGACCAATCAACACAGGTCCCTGTGTAGTAACCCTGTAGAGCAAGCAAAGCAGTAAGTCCACGCACTGCTGCCATTACATGAACAGCGTGGTCAGCTGGCGATGCAACCGGCTTGCACCTTGAAACATAATTGTACTACCATCAGCAATCCAGCGAGTTGATGTTGTTCTTTGACAGAAACACAGGTTACCAGCATGAAGCACACTCCTACATTCTGCGCCAGCAGTCCAGTTACCCAGCTGCTGACACAGAGCTTAGAGCAACTGATAGTGCCTGCCGCCCGTCCTCCAGACCCTTGATTCCAGAACACCCTTCTTCACACGTACCCCTTACGCATACAGCGAGGGTGCAGGCACATGTTTCTGACACTGCTGCTTAGCTACCTGCACCAGCTCCTGGTCCCCTAGCCCCACTACAAGCTCTGCCGCTGCTGCTCCTGGTGCCTGCACCTCCAACACTTTCCCCACTGCTGCCGCCAATTGACCCAAAGTAGAAGGGATGAGATGGGGCACAGTGTCCACAGACACCACCAAGGCACCTGGGATCCCTTTCACTTGACATTGAGTCATAAGGGCAGCTGGTAGACCACTCACAATGGAGCCTGAGGGGAGGAAAGGTAAGGGCGGGCTGCTGCTGCTGCTACTGCTGAGGGTTTTGCTCGGGTCTTGTGCTGTGAGTAGGAAAGCCATGAACTCCTGTGATGGGTCACCTTCTGATTGGAACTGCTCCCCCTGGTGACAGCAGGTAAGCCACAATGTATGTGGGCATTCATAGAACCAAGCAGGAATGCAGAAGAGTGCCAGTGGACTCGTACAGTAGTCATAGGTAGGAACAAGCCAGGATGCATCTGAGGCTTGGCGACCAGAGCAGGTTCAAGGCCAGACAGACACCTGCAGACCCCCGGCCTTGCAAACCCTGGTGCCATATGGTACTGCCTGCACAGTATACTCTAGTCTAAGCTGGACCACTGAACCCTAGAACGGAAGAGAAGGGGCGACACATAATTTTGATATAGTTGTAAAGTTACGAGCATAGTTGAAGCATGGGAGGTGCTACCAGACGGTTCCATTCCATCTGGAATAACACACCAATGAATGAGGCTTAAAGAAAAGTAAAGCATACAAAGTGTGGCAATTGCAGGATATTTGCTAGATCACACAGACCAAACACACCATCAAAGAGAACCATAGCAGTGGCTTCCACAACGAGGTGCCATCTATCCAAAAAACGAACTACTCAGTGTGCGGTTGCGTGCTACCAGACAGAAGCCTTGATGAGTGTTCTTCCCACTTCCAGAAATGGCAGGTGTGGCAGGCCCTAGCTCACTTGTGACATTATAACCTCTTGTATGGCATGCCTAAGCACTAAACAACGCCACAGAGGCTGCCCAGTGCACATATCATCTTGCCCACTTGACCGTGCCCCCTCCTCCTCCCCACCGATCGACCTATGGTTTCACCAGTTCTAGTTACTCCCCCGCGCTCACCTGCACAGAGGCCACCACCAGCACCTGTTGTGGCTGCAGCTGCTGCATGAGAGCCACTGCCAGGCCCCTGGACTGCTCCCCAGGTACAGCACCAGTGCAGCAGCACAGCAAGAGGCGGTCCCCTGCACCTGATGAGCTGATGGTCATCACGGAGCTCTCCTGCAGGGCCTCTTCCTCTTCTGTGGGATGGGTGGGCAGCTTCGGCAGGAGGACTGAGGCAACATGCTGCAAGGAAGGCAATGCAAGGGGAGAGGGGCAGGCAGTGGGTTCAGTACCTCCGTGGCTCCCACAGAGGTGCTTAGCAGCCAGGTTCTAGGCCATAAAAGACAAGGCTCCCAGACTATTGGTAGCACGTGGATCAGCAGCCCGCCCAGGATGCCCGAGTCAAACATTGCCTGAGTCAAACAATACACTTTTGAAAACGATGGCCACGCTCTGGTGCTTCAGCAATGCACAGGTGGCCTGGTCCATGGCATCAAGTTCAGCATGTTGCCTTCATGCAGTGTAGGGATACGAAAATGACCCCCTTGTATCCAGCTAGGTCCCACTCCAGCCATAGCTCCATCCTGGAATGTATCTTACCTTGTGCACACGATACAGATAGCCCGAACCACTAGGCCCCTAAAGATAGAGACCCAAAGAACAACAGCTGACCCAAGACGACAGCTCTGCATATAGCAGAGGCTAATGGATAGGAATTACTGTCTGTTCCCTTACATCCAGTCACAAGATAGAAGAATATAGGCTACAGTACTGCTTGCATTGCATGTAACCCAACAGTCCCGTACTCCTTGCTTTCATCGCCTAGCTCTGCATTGCTCATCTAGTCACAGGGTATGCAACTCAAGCCTGCACTTGGAATGGGTCCCTGGAAGGCGCCAGGGCACACAAATTGTTGGCTCAGAGAGCCAGTTACAGTAGTCGAGCCCTCTCAACTATCAAGGTTTCTGGAAGGTCTGCATGTCTCACTTTTGTCGCAATGTTGGCACTTAGTACAGACATATCGCTGGCCGTGCACTACCAGACCGGTCGGAGATATGTCATTGGCACTGCATTGCTGTAAACCATGCAATGATCTCTCCCATATGTACACAAGGAGGCCTTGACCAAGCAAGTTGTACCAGTCATTTGCTGGGCACCACACCGCCACTATGGGGCCACTTTCGGCCATCAATTCCCCACGAAAACTCATACGCCCGGGACCCTGCTTGAGATTTACACCCAGACAGGCCATGCAGGTGTGCCCCTCAGGCCTCACTACTAGCACAGCAGCTTCGTGATTTGTTTGTAACAGAAGTATAGACTTCAGTGTTTTCCACTGAAGCTCCGTGAAAGATAGTACACAGGCAACCCATATGCCTGCTGAGATCTGCCAGTTGCAGGGAACCAAATGCACGTCCAGTTACAAGGAGCTGACAGCTGAATGGACGCTTTACAAGTGCCCACCTGTTGGGGCTTCACACATGCCTGGAGCAAGGCGCAGCTTCCAGGGCTCACCGCTACCACCTGCGTGAGCATTGAAGATAAGGTGACTTATACCAGACCTCAGGTTTTGATGGCCTCAAGAGTTAGGACGCACCATTAGGTCACAGGGGCCAGGTGGCGCTCCTCCTGGTGTTGACCACTGCAAGCGGAGTCAGGATCGTCAGCATGTACACCAAGTAGGTCGAGCAAGCTTTGCTCAGGCACCACCTTAAAGTCAGGAGGCAAAAGCAGCTTGTCTGCATGTTTGGCGGCATACTCCTCCTCGTCCTGCTGCAGTGCACGGGTCGGCCAGCGCGCTGCATGAGAGTCGCGGATGATTATCGCGGTACCTGGTGCAACTGCATGCTATGTTGGAGATGTTTGACGAGGCACACCTTCATTGTACTCCAGAATGTCCACCATATTGAACTTACTCCAAGCGCAGATCCAACGCTGTCGGAGGTGGAAAGGCCTGCCGTATACAGTCTGCTCGAAGCCAAACACGCCACTGAAAGCGAGCACCGGTACGGCAGCTACCTTGAACCTCCTTGAGGTCGTCTGTTGCAGTCCCGGGCCTTCACGAGATGCAGCAGTAGTGCCACCCTCGGTGACGGGTGTTCACCGTACTGCTTCTTACCATACAGTACAAGTGAATTGCAGCTGCCATCTTCCACAAGCACAGCCAACAAACAGCATCACTGTGATTTCACTGCGACTTCTTATTTCGTGACAACCACAAAGCTGCAGAAGCAATGTTCCCCAACGTATGAGCCCCTGCAGCCACCCACAAATTCCCAGTCGCAACAAAGATACCCCCATACAGCATCCCCACTAGGCTCGCCCAAGCTGCAAAGGCTGCATTCCTTCCTCCACTGTTATGCAGCAAGCCAAAAGCTACCCCTGCCAGCAGCACCCCTCTCCAATCCGGAAACGTGGCTGGAATCAAGCTGCCCCTAAACAAGAACTCCTCGCTGCACCCTGTGAGCACTGCCACTAGCACTACATCACCAAAGCTCAAAGGAGACAAGACCTGCTTGTTGGACTTATGCGTGGCCAAAGCAAAGTCCCGCCACTGTGACAGCAGCAATGCCCTCGCTGCTGTCACCCCTCCAGCTGCCCCTAGCATGAACCCCAGGTTTTGCCATGACTCCACACCCCCTGGCAATCGCAGCAGCTGCTGAACCAGTTGAGGTTCCGTCCCCATTGCTGCTGCAGCATTGTCTTGAGCATAGCCTCGTAACAGCACCCCAAAGAACACCAGCAGCCCACTGGTGCTGATGCATGACCCTAACACCTGCTGCTTACTCACAGCAGGCAAGTCGCCTTCACCACTGCTGCTACCTGTGCCTACTACTGACACAGACGCTGGGAGTCTGAGGTCCTCCAAGCTATCCACTTCTGTCGTGCTGCTGCTGCTGGTGGCTGAGGCACCTGACCGTGCCCTGCTGCTGCTACTGCTGTCACCTGCTGCTGCTTTCTCATCTTCAGCGGACCTGACTTGCATGAAACCTGTCTTCGGGTTCCATAAGGGCATGGGGTCTTCTTCTTCCGTACCAGGAGCATCCCAGGTCCACTTAGAGGATCCCTGACTGCTGCTGCTGCTGCTGCTGGTGGCACCAGTGTCTTTGCCCATGCTTGTTACACGCGGCTGAGACCGGTATACCTGGTACAGCTCGCCTACATCTTGCACTGAAATGTAGGGGCAGATTCACAGACATCAGTCCTTAAGACCTGACCATGTACCAATAGGTTTTCCAGGATACTCTATACCCTCATAGAAGGCAATCATATAGAGCACAGGGGTAGGGGATGTGGCCCATTGGCTTCATGGTGCTCAAACACTTCATTAACGACCTCCCAAGGAGAATGCCATGCAGCAATCACCCACAAAGACGCTGCCCTCCATGCTTTACGCACATTTGCCTGTCAGCCTGATCAGATGAAGCAATACTGTTGCTGAGGGTTCCAGCCTCAGCAACATCCGCAGCCATGTAGAAGTCATGTGGCACCAGCTACTGGCCTTGTCGTCTAGGATTAAAGCAAAAAGAAATAGACCCAGCAAGCTACTCGTTGGCTTCAATATCTGCCAGCAATGGCCTCCAATAATAAATGTCACAGAGTCGCATTCCATCAAGCTCACCTCCTCGCTGTTTCTATAGCGGCTTGAGGTGCGGGGCCTATGGCAAATTTTGCTATGGCATATCATCAAATGCAACATAGCTGTGCTTTGCTCCATGCCAAATGCTGTTCATGATAATGAGCTGCAAGGGTGTAATATCATCATCCCTGTTCATGATTGTGTTCCAGGGCTCACCTGGGGGTGCACTGCTGCTGCTGGGGGATGGAGCACTGGGGACAGAGGTAGGGGGGACAATCAGACCTATGGTACCCTCAGACCCGTAGTCACCGTCCTCTGCAACAGCATGCATGAGACAAATCTAAGAGTCATGGGGAACAATAGCGGAAAGAGGTAGGAATTCACTCATGATACGGACGATCTAGGCAGAAGCTATCACCTGGAGCTGCCTACGCACTGAGAGGCATCCTGTCTGTTGTAAGACAGCACTATGTGATGCAGGTCCTATGGAAGTTTTGGTATTGGTGAAATGAAAGAAACATGTGCTTCGGCTCAGCGCAATGCCGCTGAATAAAATTTTGGCCACTGCAGCAGGCGTAGCATGAAGACATGCCATACATGCTTGTTGGTCATGCCAACACCGATGTACACACATCCTTAGCTATGCAGCTGGTTTTGCTGGGTTATCAACTTGCAAGATACAATGGAACTCCAGGATGCTGCTGCATTGGCTCGCTCGGACATTTTCATATGCAGCTCATGGGCGAGTACCACTTAGCAGTGGCAGCTACTGCAGATCATGGTCTAACGGTGCACAAGATCCCGCATAGCATGAGCGTAGTACCCTGCTGCCCGGGTAATTTCAATCTACCATGCCATATTGCTGCACCCCTTTGCAGCAACACAGGGATACCATGCCACAAATTGCTTACCTCCAGGTGTCCTTGGACTGGAAGATCCCTTCTGCCTCCGCTGGGGCTTCTGCTGCGCTTTTTTCTTCTTAGCACCATGCGCGCGCACATCTCTTGCCTGTGAGATTAGGACTGTGTTGGCTATCGTTATTGAAAGTGACTTTGTTCAGAAGCAGCAGGGAGCACACTGGGCTCCGACCTGCAGGTTTGCTCTGGGTGCGAAAGATGGCGCAGCTCGCTGAGGAGACAGTTTCAGCATCATTTGTGGGTGGGCTATACTTGCTTGATACACGGATCCAATTATGATATATAAGGACAAGCGGCAGATGGCATGAGGCCCACAAGTATGCCAGATCAGCTCAAAATGGAATACAGAAGCAGCTGCTAATCCTTATGGGATCAAGTCATGATATGCGCCTTGCTGGCGTTCTCCGCTTCTGCTCTTGCTGCGGTGTGCCTATCACTCTGGTGCCTAAGGCCGGTTGTAGAATTGTGGCGATGCCCTGGCATGCAGATTCTGTGTGCGCCTTAAACGAACGGGACTCTCACTAAGAGCTACCTTTGCAGCCCATCTTCTGGGCGTCACCTTAGGTCCTGACAAGATGTCGATGGCGATGGCTTCACGCCCGCAGCTGCGCGTGCAGCAGCGCGGCAGGACAATTGCAGCCCGGGTGCAGCCAGCTAGCCGCAGGTCTGTTGTAGTGCGCGCTGACAAATGCCTAATTGTCAACACCAAGGGCGGTGGCCATGCTTTCATCGGTCTATACTTGGCCAAGGAGCTGCTAAACAGGGGTCACGATGTCACAATCTTCAATGATGGTGATCAGGTACGCATAATCGTTATATTAAGGCAGCACTGACGCCGCCAATGTGCCCCACCGATGGATATGCCAACTGTTGCGATCAACTGAATCGCATCTGTTGGCCCGCACAATTCAGGCCAAACTGACCCAGAAGGCCCCTTTCAACCAGTACAGCAGCGTGCGGGGGCTTAAGGTCCACTGGGGCTCACCAGTAGACTATAGCACCTACCCCGAGGGTCCTTTCGATGTTGTCTACGATAACAACGGCAAGGACCTGGACTCCTGCCAGCCATTGATCGATGCCGCCAAGGTGCGCGAACACACTGGACTACCGCGCAGATTTCGTGCATGGGCCATGCAGCTCTTGCTTGACATGCGAGCGCGGTATGATGCTGAAGGCAGATGGTCAAGCATGTCGTCTACTGCAGCCTCTGTCACAGGGCAGGCTCACTGATGCCTGTGGACTCTCATGCTAGAGTGTGCCTGGTGTTAAGCTTGTCAATGAACAGATCCACACAGTGCAAGATGCCACACTGCAAGGTGCAAGACTGGCAAGGTTACTATCCAACCTCATTTTCCTTGCTGCTTTTGCTGGTACAGGGCATGTGCAGGCACTACGTGTTTGTGAGCTCTGCTGGTGCCTACAAGGCTGACAGCATTGAGCCCATGCATGTAGAGGGAGATGAGAGGAAGTCCTCCGCAGGTGGGCAGGGGTTACAGCACACCAGGATTGTGTTGACGCTAGCAGGACGGCTGTACTATAGACTACATTCCCTACTGCCTCCAGTAGGTTATACAGGACACAGACGCCCTGGCAATGGCAGATACAGAAGAACAGCAAAGTAACACCATACCGTTATCTTAGAGGCAGGTAATTTTGTCATGGAAGAGCTATTGTAGGACCATACAATGCAACCAGACCTAGGTCATTCCTTTCATTCCTGAGTTGTAGAGAGTAAAGCAGACACATATGCAGTTCAGGGGGGAGAGCACTGTGATCCCAGCATCGTGTGTTGCAGCATTGCAGAATCCGGGTGCAGGTGGTTTGATCCTCAACAATATACTGAAGCCGTAGATGCTTCATTACCGGTTATCACTATGTAAGGTCCCTTTTTATGAGGATAAGTTGCCATCTGGTCAAGCTCATCATTGCAGCAGCAGCTCAAAGAGCTAGTTAGTCCACATAGGTGCTTCCTTTCTAGCTGTTGGAAATGGTCTCCAAGGGGCACTGGCTATGCGGTGCTGCACCTCAATCCTCAATCTGTTATTGAAGCTGACTGAGGTGGAGCTGTGTGAGCGGGCAGGGAGTGATTAAATGTAGCTGACAATGAGGCGCACATGACCTCACATCCCCCCCTGGAGTTGTGGGGAGCTGGTCGGCCACAGGCAGTGAATCTTCCCTGCCATTGACACCCTCCATCACCATATGGCTGACTGGGACATTTACACATGCGTACATCTGTGCTTGCAGGTTGCATTGGGGCAGCCCTTCGGGCTGCTTTTGTACCCAGGCACTGCTATGACAGCGGAAGAGGGCGTGTCATGCACATATATGAACTGGAGTGTTGCTCTTGGTCGCTTGTGCTGTTGCTGCTTGCTGATGCTCCTTGTGCTGTTCCCCATCTTTGCAGGCCATGTTGTTGTTGAGCGTTACCTTGCTGACCAGGGCCTGCCTTATACCGTATTCCAGCCCCTGTACATCTATGGACCCAACACAGCCAAGGACTGTGAGCAGTGGTTCATTGACAGGATCATCAGGTGGGTGCCCTGAAGGGGGAAGGGAGCGGGGAGAGCGGGGAGAGCGGGGATTGGGGAGCAAGGGGAGAGAGGAAGTGAGGCTGGAAAAAAGCAGGGGTGAGCCAGCAGGAAGGGGGGGGAGGGAAGAGGGAGAAAGGAGGAGGGGGCACGGGATGGTTGGAGGGAGCAGGGTTGGGAGAGGGGGAGAGCATTGGGAGGCTTGGGGATGGGGGGGCAGGGTGGGGGAGAGATCAGGGGGAGGGCATTAAAGGAGAAGGGGGAGGGCATCAAATTAGGAGGTAGGTGGGGGAGAGGAGGGACTGTAGATGGAGGACATCAGGTTTTGTCATGCGTTGCCATGTCTCAGAACTAAGGGAGTCAGGACAGTTTGTGAGGAGGAGGGATGCAAGTGTGGTGGGATTGCTGCAAGGAGCAGGGATGAGGATGTGGTCGAGAGGATGGAGGTGGGAATGTTTTGTTTTTCCTGTCGGCGTGGAGCAGTCACTGCAGGAGATGGAGAAAGGCAGAGGGGCACTTCTCAAAACAAATACAAAAATTATGATTTATAAGGCCCAGGAAGGCAGTCCCAGAGGAGTAATGTGAGCACGCCACATGAAGAGGAGTAAATTCGCAGCTTGTACCAATGTTGGCAAGGGCGGGGTACTGGACGGGTGGGTGTTGGGCAGGGTGGCCAATGAAGACCTGTGGGATGATGACAATAGCAAATATCACCCTTTCTCAACTGGGCTGAATGTTGGTAGCAGACACATAGGCACTGGGTTCAATTATGCAATTCTGGAGGTTTGGCCTAAGGAGTGCAAATAGCAGCTAGGAGGACCATGCAGTTGTGGCTGCCCTGGTACCGGGACCTCTATCACCGGCTACCTGTGCCCGGTCTGAAGAGGTTGCGCTGCTCTGCTACTCTGTGCACCTCTGTGCCATGCACTTACCTTCCCACATCGTCTACAAGTAGATAGAAACGGAACTGCAATGAATCGTCAATAAAGCCCAATGATGAGTCATCTTCCAGGCACTATCCTGCAATGGGGAGGAACTTTGAGGGAAGAGCTAACCGCTTTATCTGTGATCACAACAAAATCAGAACTATTTCTACCTGTGATGTTTTGCCCCCCAGGGACCGCCCCGTGCCCATCCCTGCTCCTGGCATGCAGCTGGTGACGCTGACTCATGTGGAGGATGTGGCAGCCATGCTGGCCTCAGTACCCGGGAACCCCAATGCAGTACAGCAGATGTACAATGTCTGCTCTGATAGGTGCATCACATTCGTAGGTGGGTAGGGGGAAAAGGAGGGGCAGCAGTAAGCGACAAGAGCAGCAGAACCAGCAAGTCGTGGATTCGGGGGTACCACAGAGCAGGGTGCACCCCTGCATGTTGGCAGGGGGTTTGGTGTAACAGGCTTGCGGTGATATATGTGGTTTCCAGTCTCCATGCGACAGAAGAAAAGAGCACAAAAAGAGCAGCCTAAGACTCAGCTGAGCCCGGTGTGCATGCTGATGGGCATTTGTTACAAATACTGCTTACACCTGGGCTCACAAACCCTCCTATTATTATCTACATGGGAGGGAAGACTCTTCCCGTTACTGGGACTGCGTAGGTACAGGGTGGTTATATCTTGTCTGCTGGGCCTCCGGCTTAGGCATATCTTGTCATTTTTGTGTGGCTGCATACCATTACCATTATTCTCCATCACAGCTTGAGCTGCAGGGGCTAATGTAATTTTTGCTGCGGAAGATCATTGGATCTTATGTGTGCATATCTGACGAGGTGGAACTGCCTCGTGGCAACCAGCTCCAGTCAAATTTGTTAAGAGACCAGTAGGCACCCCTCCGGGCCGTGCAACACCAAGTTCATGTCTCAGTCAGCTTTCAGGTGCACTGCCGGACAATTGTCTATCTGCTGTGTCTGCCTGTGGTTGAAGACACTTTGAGGTCCATCTGCGTGCGTGTCCCCTTGTGTTCAGGCATTGTGAAGGCCATTGGCAAGGCCCTGGGCAAGGAGCCCCGCATTGTGCTGTATGACCCTGAAAAGACGGGTACAGGCAAGGGAGGCAAGGCAGAGGGATTCCCTTTCAGGTGAGCAGCAGCTGGAGGGGGGGCCCACAGGAATGGGTGCAGGGGTGGGACACAGCTACGGAAGTCTTAAGTAGCGTATTGTAGGGTACAGGAATAGGTGTTGGTGCTGTTTGGTTCACTGTCTAGGTGCTACCACCATAGGACTCCGTCTACACCCCAGCGGGGTGCTACACGCTTCCTATGGGGCCTCCTATGGGACTTCCTATGGGGCCCAGCCGGCCTGACTCTGGGCTTGGGGAGAAGGGTGGAGGGGGCTGTGGGTCCGCTCATGTTTTGCTCTCTGCTGTTGGGAAGCTGCAGGGTAGACGGCTGCAATGAAGCATCCCTAATGGTCCAAGAGCCAGCCAGCTCCACTGATTGCAATTTAGGAAGGGGTGGTGACTTGAATTCCTGTGCCAACTGTAATGCCGGCACAAAAACAGGATACAAGCAGTACAACGGAGCTTTGCAGCTGTACCGCCGTACACTTGTAATTGGTATGAAGAGATTGCAAAAGAATCACAGCATGGTATTGCACCAGTGCAGTCCACTCGCCATGAATCCACCCAGTATCCTCTCTGACTTCACCATGCATGTTAGGCAAAAGCAAGCATCAATCCAATCAGGTCGCAAGCAAAAACAAATGCACAATATCACATAGTATGTGGTTGGAAGAAACAAGGCAGCTAAGCACGGGATGTTTTTGAATAGTACTGGTAGTGTGTTTTGCTTTCCATACCTTGTTCAAGTTGCTGTAAGATAGCAAGAAAGCAGCAGCCATCAAAAGAGCTGGAGCATGTCACAGTCAAATGCATATATGCGGTAAACTACAGCAGAGCTTTGCAGCCAAACAGCGTCTCTGGCAGCATGAGTTCCTGAGTCTGCGGAGACCAAATGGTGTTGAGGGCACTGGATGCTACTAGAGACCTGCGGATCATTGGAGAGGCATAGACAACTGGTTGGTTAACGGTTGCAAGGCTTCTCCTTGTGACCAGACAAGCCCTTGAGAAGGTCTGGATTGCTAGTATTAAGTTGATTCGCCTTCGTCTAGTTCGGCTCTGTTGGGCATGGGCTTGCCCTGTTTGGGGCCAATCATGCTATTATTATTACATTTCATGATATGCCATAGCAATAAGTGCCATAGGCCCCGCACCTCAAGCTGTCACAAAGAACAACGAGGTGGAACAGAATACGGGTAAACTTCGACATGTATGACAACATATGCCTAGACATGAGGTCCAGCAGCTAGGTCAAAATCACCCAAAACCTCCGCTGCCCCAATGGGGGTAAGAGCCTCCCTCCTGCTTAAAAAAGCAAGGAGGGCTTGTAAGCCCGGGTGCAAGCAATAGTTGGTAACAAACCCCATTGGTTGGATCTCACGCCACATCAGAAGGGTGAGCATAAGCATTCCTAATCTTCCAAGCAGCTGAAACATATTTAGCTATACACTTAAATGCATGCTTGAAAGGGCCATATACTAAGCCAGACTCCTCATCGACATCTACACCCCAGAACTCTTCATTCAGCATGCTATGCAGCTTCTCCTCATCAGATTTGCTCTCCAATATCTGACATTTTGCAGCAACATCAGGGTCAGAAGTCAGCTTCTCCCACAGCTTTTGCCTTTGTGCCTGGTAGACAGGACAGTCAAACAAGAAGTGTTCAGGAGATTCAACTTCACCTCCCAATTCAGGGCCAAGATCACAGGACTTGCAGCACTCCCTACGTGCATTTTGCCTCCTAGCGCTCTGCCTACCGAATTTTGCTGTCATAGCGTTGAGAGGAAGAATACCTGCACGCAGCTGCATAATGAGTTCCATGCCTTTGCTCAGAGGGCCTGTGCACAGATATGGCTGCGGCCTGAAATAATTGATATCGCCATTGTAATGCTGCATGTATGTCGCTAAAGTAGATTTATTCCTAGCACCCTCCTCCCGAACAGCCCTGTCTCTTTCATATATACTCCACCTGACATATGCTCTGAAGCTAGGTAGGTGTCCCTCTCTCACTCTTGCTTGTAAGGTTTCCTCCTGCATGCCTAGTTCAGCCCTGAGTTTATTGAACCTCTTCTGCCAAGAAGCATAATTCCTGTGGCTTGGCCAAGATGCTTCAAGTGCCTGCCTGCTAAGGCTAGTAGAATCCTTTTGCTGTAATTTGAACCACCATTCAACCTTCCTCTGGTCCAACCAGCTAGATAGAGGCCTAACACCAGCTTCTGCCCTCAATACCTCGTGGCAGATGTTTGGCTTGCAATGCAGTGATCTCTTCAAAACCTCTATTTGGATCTTAGACTCTATGGTATTTGTCTGCTGGGATGATGCCCACCATACCTCAGAACCATACTCAACCCTTGGTCTTATCAAAGCCAACAGCATGGCTCTCTTAACCTCAAAGCTTACATGACGATTCTGGAAGAATGTTTGCAATGCATTAATGGAGGCTGTAGCTTTTTCAATCATACCTGCAATGTGAGCCTCCCATTTGCAATCACTAGTGAAAACAATCCCCAAGTATGTATATGCATCTAGTACTGGCAAATTCTCACTGCTAAAACTTACCTTTGGGGACTCTTTATTGGGGGGCAAAGGACCAAACACAACAACAGCACTTTTAGTTGGGCTCAGCTTAAAAACGCCACTTACGACTGTAGGCATGAATCGTGTCAGCCATCTTCTGAAGCTCTTCCTGCGATTCTGCAAGCCCTACAAGGTCGTCAGCGAGCATTAGTGCTAACAACTTTGATCTACCTTCAATGTTACTCTCAGCCCTTCCTATGCCCTGTTCCCCACTACCACTATTATCTACCTCTTTTGGTAGGGGAACCCCCGGGTGCTTCTCCCATATCTCTTTTAGGAGACCGTTGATGAACAAAGTATACAACAGTGGTGATAGCGGGTCCCCTTCCGCTAAGCCTAAATCGTGACTCTCCATTATGCAAGGCACATCTAGAGAGGCTATCGTATAGATGTACAAGAACCCTAAACATTTTACCCCTAATGCCCATCTCCCAGAGCTTGTACCAGAGCCCGTCCCGCCAGACTGATGGGAAAGCTTTGACCACATCTACAAACAGTGCGTACGTCCGGAGTCCTGCACAATCATGTAACATGTAGAATGTATTTTGTCTCGACTTCTGCTCTCCACACACCAAAAACCTGGTTGGGAGTCATGTCATGGGCGCTGCACAACTGCAAGGCTGTGCTGTGATCTATTTCATATTAGCTAACAATCAATATGCATTCGGGCTCGTCTAGGTCAGGGGCGAGGCAGGGAAGGGGTAGTCATGGCCAATCACAATGCATACTAGTGGAAGTGTCCTCAGAGTCAGCAATGTAAGATAGTACTCATATTCAACCCACGGTCTGCTTGTCTCACCCTGGCGTGATTTTGGCAGCTTTCTGTCTCTCTATCTCGCTCAATGTTTTCACCCTCACCCCACTAAGATGGAACTGGTTGGAGTTTTGCTTGGGTGCTGCACGGCCCAGAGGGCTGTGCAGTGGTCTCTCTTAACAATGGTTAACCCTGATGATGATGGTGATGATGATGATTAGGTACAAAGATCATGCTTCAGTTTGTGACTGGCCAGCACCCCAGGTATCCCATCCCCCCCCAGGTCTGATTACAAGCTACAGCTATAGAGGTGGTAAGACACAAGCAAATGCAATGAAACATGTGATGGAAGCAGTGGATCACAGCATATGGCGCAGCCTAACAGTTCTGCATGACGCCCATGTGCAACTCAGATTCTGGGGTGATAGCTGGCATGGCAGGGGAATATTCCTGACAAGCCTATCCATCCCTTAATTGCAGCTTAAAGCACGCCCGTGAACTCTGCCCAGATGTCTCCACTGTTTCACAATTTTGGTGTTGACCTAACTGCCCCATCTGTGTGTGTGTGTGTGTGGATCTTACATGGGCAAACCCATCGGCACGCGTGCGGTGCCACAGTTCACCACAGGGGTGGCAAAGCCACGAACACAGATAGAACCAGGAAAAATTGAACACCTTCCACCAGGTTGAGCTCATGATCATGCATGTCCAAGCAGCATAGGATGGCGCTGGGTAAAAGTTTTATTCTGGCCTAGTCCGGTTTATTCCGCCCTTCTGCTAGGAAACCAACGGAATCCCGCCCTTCTGCTAGGAAACCAACAGAATATTCTGTGTGAGGTAGAATAAAACTTATACCCACTGCCAGTCTCTCTACAATGGTGCAGAATACCTTGTTCTTTGTGACAGCTTGAGGTGCGGGCCTATGGCCCTGAGCAAAGCATTAAACTGCTTGGCTTGCTGTTGACTGGGTCAACTGGTCAGCACATGGCAAGTCGAAATGGGCTGGCCTGACATACATTGGCTAGCAAGGGATTTAGGGTGGGCTGGTGGCAGCCGTTGTGTGAGTTTTGGACAGGAACTTGAGTATGCCGTTGGAGCCTAAGCTGGCTCCTTGTGGGTGGCGCTGCCCCCACCGGCGCCCCGCTTTGACGGGGCCATTTGGTAATTGGTAATTGCTATGGCATATCAATGTAATAATCAAGTGAATACTGGCCCTGGAACCACGCTGTGGTCTACAAGTGCTTCGCCAATGTCTGACGCGCCTTTTCTTTTCCACTGTGTTTTGCTCAGGACTGTCCATTTCTTCGCTTCCTCGGATAAGGCCAAGAGGGAGCTGGGTTGGGTCCCTCGCCATGACTTCCTAGGGGATGTGGATCAGCTGGTCCGAGATTACCAGAAATCTGGTCGGCAAAACAAGGACATTGACTTCAGCATTGATGACAAGATCCTGAGCGCCGTCAGTATGTATGCATAGAGATGTTTGTGTCCAGATGGTCAAGCTAGTGTAAATCTAGAGTTGTAAAGTTTTGGACAGAGGAGCTAGGGGAGCTGCCGACGAGACAAGAAATTACAGTCTATCACAGGTCAACCGTGTCTAAGGGCTGATCAGGCGTTGAGGGGAGGTAAGTAAAGTGTGTTCGTTGGCTAATACCATAGTCACTCTCCCTGATGCTGTGCGGTATGGTTGCACACATGCCTGCTAACCCCACGCCCCCCTCCACCTGCGAGGGAAGCCATGTAAGGTGTTATGACTGGAATTTGAACCTCGCGTTTGAAGCCGCGGGCAACCTGCTTCAGTGATCAGTGATCAGGGTCACTCCAAGCTACCGACATGATAGACAATGCGATGTTTTAGCTAGGGTTCCACGCAAGGAAAGCTAAGAAACCACCACTCCACCACTCTGATCTGAACCTGAATGAGTCGGTGAAGTGACTAACTCGTAGTCTGGGCCCTTGCCCGAACCCTGGACGACCCACCACCACCACGAGGGCCACGAGCAATTGGCATGTTCCGTAAAATGGTGTCGGAGATCAGCCTGTCTGCTGCAAGTGGCATCATTTGTGAATGAATATCTCTTTTCGCTTCCTTTGAGCAAAGAAGCTTTATCAACTGGCGGCATGCTGAGTTTAGCAGCATAGAGCCCACGAACTTGAGTTAAAATCGTGGCTTGGGTCACTTCCAGTACATTATGGCATTGCCACATCGGCAGCAGCGCCAGGAAGCTGTTTATGGGAGCCCTTACCAGTCTATTCCCAACGGAGGAGGGGCAGTGTCGGGAGCGGGCTATGGAGTCGTAGACTATAGAAGCAACGGTCAATATGGCAAGTACATTGGCAGATTATGACGTTTCGGTACTCCCCCACACCTTTTTCACCACGATGAGCAACTTGTGCAGGGATGGGAGCTCCTGGTATGGGAGCACCGGTCGTCATGGCGTCGTATCCTGTCGCAGGTGCGTTTTGCGCAGGCAGAATGCCGATACCAGCCTCGCTCTTAGTTGCTTCACGATATTTGTATGCTGTGTTCCAGGTCATATGCCGGCTCAGCACATGGCGGCATACCCCCAGGTTGTCATGCCTGTGGCTTCCGATGAGTATGACGCGGGTAGAACTGCAGGTATGGCTCCAAGCAAGGGGCATGGCCAGTGTCCACTCGCATGTACAGTAGCTAACATATCTCTCCGCCCCTGCACTTGAAGAGCTGAAGCAGGCAATGGCAACTAGTGTCATAGTAGTCAAGGACCACTTGCCCCTTAGGACATATGGCCAACTACATCTTGTGTTTGTTCGCAGCATCCTTGGCAGATGGCATGAACAACATGGTGCTAAACCCTGGTCAGGCTCATGGTGGTGGGATGGGTTCTCCTACTCGTGGTTATTATGGCCAAGGCAACTACTCTTACTACCCTGTGCAGCATGGTGCAGCAGGGCCCCCAGGACCTCCTGGACCCCCACCTGGCCGGGTGAGAACGCGCAGCAGACACCTGCAGAGGCTTTTGAGATACAGCATGCACGTCGCTTGTTAGTAGGACGCTCCCTTCAGCAGGGGTACTCTGGTGCATGCCATAGCAGCAGGCAGCACACATTGCATGCCAGAGCTGCAGGCTGCATGCAGCACATGCACAGCAGCACAAAGCATCTTCAAAGGCACATGATGAGCTCAGGTGACTGATATAATTGTGTCCAATGCACATTTCAGCAAATGCTCTATACATTCAGCAGCTGAACGTAGCTATGTAAAACACTATGGTCTGCAACTACATGGTCCTTTCCCTTTGAGATTGCTTATACGTGTCAAGCTGTTGACTTTGCAGGGTGGTGGCCGCATGCACATGAACATGCAGCATATGAATGGAAGGGGTAGGGGCAGCGCTGGTCTTGGCCCTGGGGCTGGCCCTGGCATGGGTGTTGACGGAGTCATTCCTCAGGGCGGAGAGCGCAGGCAGCAGCAGCGGCGGCGGAAGGTGCAAAAGGGCTTGGAAGACAATGTGCGGCGCACTGTTTACATCAGCTACATTGATCAGCAGGTGGGGTTGGGGACATGGGGTGTGAGTATAAGTATTGGTCAGAAGGTAATTTAAATCGCTTGACTTTGAGTAATGGGCAGGCAAGGGCTGCTCGCCCACACGTCCTCGCCAAATCTAAGAGCATATGCAGTGGGATGGAGCTGCAGGAGGTGCCGCGGGGCGCAAGACAGCACCCGCATTCGCTCTCTATATTCTTACTTAGCATCACTTGTTTGTGGCCGCCTTGAGATCTTAGGCAGGCAGCGAGTGCATGGCCTCCCAAGCTGAACCTTGGCTACTGCTTGCTCAAAAAGCAGACAAGCAATGGCAAACGCCTGGGACTTGCGGATGCAGCCACCTTAACTAACCACACAGAGCAATGGCATTTTGCGTCATGGGGTGCTTCTCCTCCTGGTGCTTCTCTTCCTGCAAGTCAGGCAGTCATCAGCAGAAGCCAAGGCAGTGCTGTCTGGTGTGTATGGCTTTTTGTGTATGAGCACCATGCGAACGCTGATGGGTTAGTCCGTCCATTGGAACAGAGTCCTGTAGGTCAGCTCTGTATCCTGTTGCTGCTGACATTTGCGGGCTAGCCTTGCAGTCGAACCCCCTCAACCTCCAGCTCTTATTCCTACATCCTTACCTTGTTGGTGGACCCCCCTTTGACTGCTGCAGGTGACTGAGGAGTCCCTGGCAACATTGTTCCAGGAATGCGGTACTGTGATGGACTGCCGGATCTGTGGGGACCCCAATTCCTACATGCGCTTTGCTTTCATTGAGTTCCAGGAGGAGGAATCAGCGCAGAAGGTGAGGGCAGACAGCGCAATGTATGCAGCAGGTTGGGTGCGGATTGGAAAGATGGCAACCTGTGATCTAGCTATGCAGGCACTTGGAGGTGCTTGAATGCGAGCAGGTCCACGTGAAAACATGGTGTTTTACCTTTGCACTCATTTCAGGTTGGCTGTGGGGTGGGCCCTGCTTCAGTGCCTGTGGTGAAGTCCTTGTTTATGTACTTTCTGCCACTTTGTAGTCTTCCTGCGTTCTGTCACTATGTGTTCTTGTAGGAAGCATACATAGCCGCTGGCTCTCCATTCCTTGCTAGAACATTGGGAAGCACATGCATAAAGGTGCGACGCTTTACATAATAGGGGTATATGAGATCAATCAAAAAAAAAACGCAAGACCAGCAATGCCAATGGCCAAACAAACCTAGGCCACAAACACAAGGCTCCTGATCACAATCACGAAGCCACACAACCGACGGTGGATTTGCCACACACAAGCTGAGGCTAGATGCAACGGCGTGCACACCAAGGGGAAACAAACACCACCACTAAAACCCAAAACCTGCTCCACTTCCATCACACATGGGTGGCGGGGAGGCAGCAGGATCAAGCACCACCCTAGTAGGGGCTGGAGGTGGCTCCCACCACCTAGGTACTGGTGAACCACCATCCTCCCAGCCACTGAAAGGCACCACATAGCGCTCCACATGCTTATCAATAGCTTGCTTAGTGCGCCTTCTACACCTCACTAACCGTTGGCTTTCCCAAGGGTGCGTAAGATCCCACAACCTCTTCCTCCAAGCACTCTTAATCTGACATGAAGCCTCCCAGCTCCCCTCATCTTGACCAAGCACCTTCAGATCAGCACACACGCATTTCTCCCAGGTATGGCGAGGCCTACCCACTGGCCTCGTCATGTCACCATGTAATGAAGAGAACAACGCAATATGCGGCAACCTGCCCTCCTCCATGCGGCCCACATGCCCCAGCCACCTCAGCCTATTTGCTGTGATGTATGCTGACAAGGTGGCTACCCCACATGATTTCCTGATATGCTCATTGGTGTGCCGATCTGACAGCCTGACCCCCAGGATGCTCCTAAGGCAGCTAGAGTGCACCCGCTCAAGCTTTTGCGATTGCACTTTGGTCAGGGACCAACACTCACTCCCGAACAGCAGAATTGGCAACACATATGCCTTGTAACACTTCACCTTCGTAGCCAATGACAGATGCTTGGTACCCCACATCTTTTCAAACTGCTTAAACCTCCCCACAGCCTTACCCCTCCTGATATTCAACTCCACATCCAACCTGCCATCAGTCACAAGCACACTTCCCAAGTACTTGAACTGTGACACCTCTTTTACCACACCCTCACTGATAACCACCTCTGGTCCTTGCTGCACTGGCACATCCCCCTCCTTCCAATCCTTGTCAATGGACAGGATCTCAGTCTTGCTTGCATTGATGCGCAACCCAAGACTAGCAGCAACCTTGTCCATCACCTGCAGCATGACCACCAACTCCTCCCTGCTGGGACTTAGCAACACCATATCATCTGCATACAGCAGAACAGACAACAGCTCCACACACCCACCACTACCACACCCATCACGCTCAAGTTTCCCATCTGCATGATAGGCTAGCTTCACCCCACATCCCTCCGGCATCTGAGCCATTGCCTGCCGAACCACAAAGTCCATGTAGATGTTGAACAGCAAGGGAGCAATGACACATCCCTGCCGCACCCCGCCATGCACATCAAACCACTCAGACACCACACCACCCATCCTAACAGCAGCCTGTGTGCCAGTATGCAAGTCCATCAGCAACTCTATCAGCTTTGTGTGTACCCCGTACACATGCAGGATGCGCCATAGCGTGTCTCGCGGTACAGAATCATATGCCTTACGCAAATCCACAAAAGCCATGAATAGAGGCTGATCGAATGCTACAGACTTAGAGATGACCTGGCGTATGGTGAACAGAGCATCAGTGAGGCCCCTCCCCTTCCTAAAAGCAGACTGGTTATCAAGCAGTTGTGCATCGATATGAGAACTGATCTTAGCCAAAATGACCAAGACATACACCTTCCCCGGTATACTTAGCAAGCTTATCCCCCTATAGCTATCTCTCACTTTGCGCTCTCCTTTGCCTTTATACAGTGCCACCAACAGTGCACGTTTCCACTCCACTGGCGCTTTCCCTGACTCCCACACCGCCACAATGACCCTGTGCAACCATTTCAGCATGGTCCCACTGAGCTTTAGCATAGGCGCTGCGATACCATCAACCCCAGGAGCTGCCCCATTACGACAGGCAAAGACAGCTTCTTCAACCTCCTGCACAGTAGGTGGCTGAGCTGCTGCTTCACTCTGCTGGTTTGCACCTTGCCCTGCCTCCATCTTCTGCACTAACTCCTCAATGGTCTGCTGCATTTGCTGGTCGAGCTTGGCAGGGCAGTTGAGGACATCAGCAAAGTGCTCAGCAAAGCACTTCACCACCTCCTCCCTGCTTTGGAACAGCTGCTTGCCATCAGCACCCCCTAGCACAGCTGTAGGAGCAGCAGAGCTACTGCCCTGCTGCTCCTTGAAGATCCGCTGGACATGCTTGTGGAACACGGCTAGATTACCAGCTTTTAGAGCATGTTCCGCAAACAGCGCTTGCTGCTTGAAGTACCGCTCCTGATCCTTCTTAACCGCTCGCCTAGCAGCATTATTGGCCTCCCTGTAATCTGCCCTGGTAGCATCATTAGGAGAGGACAGCACCGCTGCATGTGCTGCATGTTTCCGCTCAATCTTCTGCAAAAAAAAGGGTCGATACGTATGCAACCACCATTTTGGAGCCAGCGCTTAGCAGCCAGACTGATGTGAGGGACTCTAACATCTGATAAGGTGTGGATGCTTTATGGCAATAGAACATGACCCTTTTGCTCTTTGAAGTGAACGCCTGGCTTGCTTCTGCTTTTCCAGGCTCTGGGCATGACAGGCCGGATCCTCGGCAACTCGCCACTGCGTGTATTGGCCAGCCGCACTGCCATCGTGCCGGTGAATAAGGAGCTCATGCCCCGCAGCCATAATGAGCTGGAACGCTGCAGCAGGACAGTGTATGTGGCCAACATTGACAAGAAGGTGGACAGAGAGGATTTTCGGCGCTTCTTTGAACAGCTGTGTGGTAAGGAGGGAGGTGCTGGGGTGCAGGGCCAAGCTTGGGGTTGCATGGGCTTGCTTGGTGTGACGGCGCCAGATGCCATTGAGGTTACTTCAGTCCGCTTCAATTACATTCTGGCATTGCCTGCGAGCTCTGTAACCCCTTCACTGGATTGCAGACGTTCCCACTCCTGTCTGAGGTAGTGACGCTGTAGTGCTTTGAAATAAGAGGATTTAGTGTTTCTTGTAGGATCACGAAGGATGCGTTGAGCAGTGTCTCTGGCCTGCATATGTCTGGCTGGCATGCATGCTCGCGGCAATGACGCTTTTCGTTGTACCTGTACCTTGCCCTTCTACCTTCGGCAAGCACTAGGTCGTGGTTGTGAGAGTGGTCCTGGCGTCACTGAAGGCACAGGACAAATTGATTGAAGAATTGACTAGACTGTATGTTTGTATATGCATGGAGTTCTTACTGCTCCTGCGGCTGTTGTTTCCCTGCAGGCCCTGTGGCCAAGATCCGGCTGCTTGGTGACTTCCAGCACTCTACGAGGATTGCCTTCATTGAGTTCATGACAGCAGAGGGGGCCATGGCAGCACTCAACTGCAGTGGAGCACTGCTAGGTGAGCAAGAAAAGAAGCACCCACAAGGAGGGTTTGGGGGTGGCCCTGGCGGACTCGCTGGCCTGACACTTAGTCCACGTCACAGCATACAACCGTCTAAACAACACACTGGCATTTGCTTACCGACATGGCGGGTCACAGCAAAATATCTGTTAGTGGGAAACTCTGCATTAGAGCTAGGATTGAGGTCAGCTTTCAAATAAGCTTTAGTGATTAGCCTGGTCATAAGATGTGCGAGACGGCTTGGATTGAGTCTCCATCAATGAAATGTGGCAACTTCAGAGCCTACATGCGACGTTGCTTGTGATGCGGGAATGTTTGTGCATGTTTTCTTTGTTAATCCTTCTAAATGTTCACTCCCGTGACCTGTGCCACTACCTGTTGTGCTGCAGGTTCTTTGCCCCTGAGGGTGTCTCCCTCTAAGACCCCAGTGCGTGGTGACAAGGAGGGTGACCGTGAGCCCCCACTCCCCGGTGCTGCTCCTCCTGCTGCCCCCCCTAGCCAGCCACGCACCAGCCAGTCCAGTGGCAGTGCAGCTGGGGAGCTGTTGGTCATGCCCGGGACCCCGGGGAGCACTGCAGGTGCGGGAAGCAGCATCAACGGGGTCAGAGGGCCTGAGGAGGGGCAAGCAGAGCTGGGGAGCAATGCAGCTGATGGGCTGGAAGCAGCTGCGCAACCCTTGGGGGCCGGCCCACTGCAGGCTCCGTAGTAGCAGCAACGACATGTGATGCAGCAGCAGCGCAGCAGCAGCAAAGGGCGGTCTAATGGTGAGACCATGACACGGTGGGATGTTGACAGGGATGATGCACTTGGGTAGCATGCTATGACTCGCTAGATGAAATGCATTCACCAGGCCACGGCGATAGCAGTAATGCTAAGCTTTCCAACCTGTGCGGCTTCTGAGAGGTAGTATGAATGGGTGAGCGCATCATTGTGTAGGCCTGAGGGGGGAGTTTTATTGTTCTGTAGACCAGCACGGGGTGCTGAGCATGGTTGGGTTAGAGATGGAATTGCTGCAGGTAAAGAGAGTGACTAATCCGGGCTGATGTTCTCCTACACTCTTGGGGATTTGTTGCCCGATCTTATTGTGAAGCAAAGTGCAGGACTGCACCTGGGTACTGAGTGTGGCCCTTGAAGGCCGCCTGGCTGAGCCACCTGTGCGTCACTCCTGCCACCCTAGGTAGTGTCATTAGTGCGTGATGTGGTGCTCTGAACTGCCTGAGGTGGCTAGACACTGGTGTTGAGATGTGTGGTCAAAAATGGTCACAACTGCACGTGCTGCATGTTTGATATATCTATCATGAAGGATAAGACCCGTGCTGCATGGCCGGGTGTCTTGTATGATAAGAACAGGAGAGTTCAGCCACTATGGCGGATTTCTGCAACTGCCTAGGGATGATGATGCAAGTTAGTCCAGGCAAGATCATATAAGGCTTGTATAAGTGGCCTGACCGCTGCGATATGAGCAGGCTGGTCAAGCAACTGGTTAAAAAAGAACATGCATGCCTTATTGCCGGTGATCATCTTTGTTGGGGTCCCAGACTGAACTTGGGCATGGGCACAGATCCTCCTGGTGATTTGTTGGTTGTATGCTTGGGTATTTCTCTTGACTGGTGGTGTGGAATCCATTGTTTTTGGACCCATCCGATGGTGTGTTTGGTCGTTTCGACCTAGCAGCCCTTTGCGGTTGCCGCACCTTAAATGTTTGTTTGTTTTTGTTTTTTTGAAAACAGCAGCCTAGTCCTTGTGCTGTTGTTTGTATGCAATCAGACCATGTCATTATAGGATGTTCTGCTCGTTGCCTGGGGCTTGGTCGCCACACAGTCTGTGATTTGATTTTAAAGGCCTTGCTCTTAGCCTAATTGTGGACGAATTAGATGAGTCGTATGCAGAGGTGTGGTGTGCCCTGCAATTGTCTTATGTTTGGTGATTACTGTGAGAGGACATACAGCTTCTCTTTGCATCTGTACTGCGAATGAATTGACTTTGCATCAATTCCTTGGCCTGAATATACGGAATTATATGTGTTGCAGAGTTGTGGTCCACTGAAGTGCCGTGAGAAAGGGAGTATCCTGGTGAAAGGTGCATCTATCTAGTGCTACTGCTGTACTCCTGTGTGCAGTGCTGCCTGCTGAATGTGAAAGTGTTGGTGTTGGGACTATAGTTCTGAAAGCACCTCATTGGCATGGTCTGAGCGTGCAGCAGCCACACTCGGTCCTGTTTGATCCATCTTGCTGGGATGGAGCGAGGGTCTGGCGGGGTGCCGGGACTGCTTGGACATGGGTGGCTGCTACGATGGGCTTCTGAGTGCTCGGTGTTACACTCCGGGGGAAGACTCTGAAGACAGGCGCCCTACCAGCGGTTGTAGGGCCTCCATCTTCTTTGTCTGCTGGTGTCAACGAGTAAACAGACCACGTTAATGTCGGGCGAGGGCCCCGATCCCACTGCATCACCGCGGCACCAGAGTAACTCACCACTAGTGCTCCAGCGCCCACCCAGGCGACCAGCGTGTCGACAGGAACATGCCTCGGGCGTGCCATGCTACCATGGGGAATAAATTGACATTTTCATCCAGCCCCAGCCTTGAATTGTCAACTTGCGGTTGCGAACATCTGCACGAGTCGAAGCCGTTGAGAGCTTTACAATCATACCATATAGCAGGATCAAGCTCGACAGGGCCAGACACTGAAAGTGGTGTCTCGTAGCCACTTGATCTGTCATATATTTGGCAGTGTAAGCTGGTGAAGCTCGAGCAGCAACGCAGATCGCATCAGCACCATGTCCACCAATGTGGGCCTGGAAACGCCGTTCAGCATCATGCAGCTGCCTAATACGTGGCTTTCTAGCCTCTGTCAGCACATTGCCTCAGGTCCTATGGGTCTAGCCAGTGCAGCAGCTCTCAGCCAGACCTGCAAGTCCATGCATGCCCTGTCGGAGAGTTCTGCCGTTGGCTACCGTGACATCCACGTCGAGCAGCCCATCAGCAGTCCGAATCATCCCCTCTGGAGGTGGCTAGCCACGAGACATGGACGCTTCCACGGCCTTAACGTACAAATTCTATTGGATGCAAACCTCGAAGAGCAGGACTTGGTCGCTAGTACACCTGCATGGGAGCAGCCGCTGCAGACACTCGCTGCCATACACACTCGAGATCACCCCCTTATAACCCAGTGGTTGGGGCACCACCGCAGCTTCATTGACCACCTCACTGCAGAGGTTGATGCAGACACAGACGAGCTGACACTGAGGGAGTTCTGCAAGGCGGCTGCATCTTGCAGATCGCTTGATCTATGTGTGATCCATACTGATGGTACACTCAATCTGAGCACTCTGGCTCCTGTAGCAAGTTCGCTGGTCCAGCTGTCTCTATACATTGACTGCGGGGTGCCTGCTGATTTTGGGGGGCTTGAGCATTTTCACCTGTCTCAAACCTGACGGCTCTTACTCTGAGTTGCCAAGATGTTACAGCGGAAGACCCATGGGCCCCGCTGGCAAGCCTGAGAAGCTTGAGACACCTTGACCTGTTTATAGAGGCTTCTGGTGACCCCTCACCGCTGTCTGCACTGACTGGGCTTACATGTTTACATCTAGGACGCATGGAAAATGATGATGGTGGGCCACCTGTTTTCAGCTTCAGCAGCTTGCAGCCACTCAGCACCATGCAGCAATTGCAATCACTGAAGCTGGAGGGATGCTGTGGTGCCACCTTTCTGCAAGGCTTGGCTGGGTTGAGCAGGTTAGGGCATCTAAGGATTGAAGGTGCTCCGAGGTTGAGAAGTTTGGAAGGGGCAACCACGTCGCTCACAGAGATGGTTAAATGGCATGCCCCACAACTTGTGAATTTGGCTGGTATAGAGTGCTTGGGGTTATTGCAGGAGCTGCGTTTGTTTGATTGTGGTGTTTCCTCTTTGCAGCCTCTTGTTGATCTTGGCAGCTTGACGACTTTGAATGTACAAGAGTGCCCCGTTAACGAGTTAATAGGTCTTGAGGGCTCCCTGAGCACAAGGTACAGTCGCTGTTTCTTGCCGGATAGGTTACGCACCATCTGCACTAGATGGAAACCTTGACCAACTGACATCAGTTGCTATGTTTGGTGGCCTGGCTTCTACTTGGGTGGCCTTGAATGGTGGGCTGATCACTGTGTTTGTGCTTGTGTTCGAGCCTAGCAGTGGAGTATCTGGTGTCCTGTACAGCAGCACAAGTGTTACAGGTGCTGAACATGGTTGGTGTTGGTATAAAGAGTGACTAAATATTCTGGCTGATGTTCTCCTACACTTTTGGGGATGTGTTACCCGATCTTGTTGTGAAAGAAGGCGCAGGACTGCACCCAGGTACTGAGTGTGGCCTTTTGAACGGAAGGCTGCGTGGCTGAGCCACATGCGCGTTGCTCCAGCAGTCTTTAAGATTGCAGTACTCAAGGACAGGACTCTGGTCCACTGAAGATTGCATAGGCGCATCTGCTAGAATTGCACTCCATCTGACTGTCTTTATGCTTGGTGGCACTGGAAATGACAGACTGCTGGGTGCGGCTTTTGAGTAAACTGGAGTTGCAGGAGTTGCGTGCTTGCCGGCCCCAAGCAGCTGAAGCTGAGTGTTTGCAAATGGCTAATGCATGTGCTCCATGCTCATAATAGTATTCTGGTCCACTGAAGAATATCAGAACTGTAATGACGTGTGTGGACTAAGCTTTCCGTAGATGCCAGTTGGCCCCTTGCCACACCTTAAATGTTTTGTTATGTTATGCTGCATTCCAGTGCCTGCCACCTAAATGTCAACGGTTGCGGTTGGGTCACTGGTCTGGCAGAATTGCATCTGAGCTTGATGTGATGATCGGTCAGTCAATCAAACCACCAAGGGCGGCAGCTTCCTTGGCCGATTAGTGATGGCGGTTTCCAATCCCAATTGGAATAAATACAGCCCACGAAGCCCCACACACTAGCCTGGTGACCCAGCAATCTGGCATTTTCAATTACCAATTACCAAATGGCCCCGTCAAAGCGGGGCGCCGGTGGGGGCAGCGCCACCCACAAGGAGCCAACTTAGGCTCCAACGGCATACTCAAGTTCCTGTCCAAAACTGACACCATGGCTGCCACCAGCCCACCCTAGATCCCTTGCTAGCCAATGTATGTCAGGCCAGCCCATTTCGACTTGCCATGTGCTGACCAGTTGACCCAGTCAGCAGCAAGCCAAGCAGTTTAATGCCTTGCTCAGGGCCATTTTCACGACTTTCCTCCAGCTTGTAGGTCCCAGGAACTGCACAACAGTCTTTGGGCCCTGAGCAAGGCATTAAACTGCTTGGCATGCTGTTGACTAGGTGACATGGCAGGTCGAAATGGGCTGGCCTGACATACATTGGCTAGCAAGGGATCCAGGGTGGGCTGGTGGCAGCCATTGGGCTATATGCTTTGACAACCTGATGATTGGCCTCTTCAGACATCTGTGCGATACATTGTGTCCCGTGGTGCGCAGCAGCAGCTTGCCTATGTAGGGGGGGGCCAGCTGTTGCTGGGCTGGCCTATAGCACTCCATGCTTGTGGCCAGCCACTATTATGGTTGATGCAACTTTCTCTTTGATGCTATTTGTGGACTGGCATTGGAGGACTGCTGTGTCCCATCATCCGCACCTCGCTAGGAGCGTTGCCTTGACCTTTCAGGGAGGGTGAAATCAGGGAGGGTGAAATGGTGAGGTGGTAATCGTCATTGTTTGCCATGCCATTGCAACCGATGGAGGAGTGGGCGGTGTTCTTGATCATGGGCTCTGTCTCGATAGGAGCGTTGCCTTGACTTTGGAGGGATTGATTCGGCCACATTCCATGGTGGTTCAGGTTGGGTCTGGTGCATATATCCCTCTGTGGTTGAGTCCTTTGCATGGTTCTTGTACATCTCCAGCCCGTGGTAATCGTCATTGTTTGCCATGCCATTGCAACCGATGGAGGAGTGGGTGGTGTTCTTGATCATGGGCTCTGTCTTGCCTGGACACATGTCTCGGTATCAGTACTGCTTGAGTTGGTGGTCTGGAAGCCATTGTGTTGGATCCATCCGATGGTGTGTTTGGTCGGTTCGACCTAGCGGCCCTTTGCGGTTGCCACACCTTAAATGTTTATTTGTTGTTGTTGTTGTTGCTTTGTTGGGGACTGTTAAGGCTTCGCAAAGCGGTCCGGATTTCATGCGCTTCCCCTGCTTCCATCGGCACCGCGAGTCTCCATGAGTCCTGGTTTGCATCGGACTTGTGTTTGTCAAGCTTTCGGATCCTTGCAAGATTTCTCTTTGCGACATAACCAATAGGTCTATAGGAAAGACTCCTAGCCTATAAGGAGCGGCGGAAGCGCCTTTAACAAGCCTCACCAGCGTTTGCGCAGAATCCCCGTATTTTCCGCATTTTGTTCCAATTGGGATTGGAAACCGCCAGAATGTTCTGGGCATGTACTTCAAGGGCAGACAGATCAGCAGTTCCGATGGTAACGTCCTGAAGCCGGTTCCACAACATCCTTTGGAACCAGAACTGGACTTCAAAAGAGGCCTCTGGAACCAATATTTTCCAGGGGGCCATGCCATGTCGATGCGCAGCATCGACCCAGGCAGGAGGCGGGGGTCCAGGGGGGAGGAACAGCCCCCCTGGTGGGGTCTGGGGCGAAGCCCCAGGAGCCAGCGATAATTTCCACTTATAACCATCAATTGTACAATGGAATTTGCTATTCTTCCACTCAGAGGGTTATCATACATTTAGTAAGAAACTTGCTGGAACCAGCATGTGACATGTTGGCCAGAGGGTGGCCCAGGGCTGGAACCAGGAACTGACATGTTTGACATCGCTGGAACCGTGGAACTGGGCACAATTTGCCCTGGAACCGGAACCTGGAACCGGCTTCAGGACGGTACGATAAGTGTGCCTCGAGGGACCTCTAGCGCAATGAAGTAGCTCCAGATAGGAGCTTCTGCATTGATGAGACTAGTTATGGTACCATATCTCGATGGGTTGGACCGGTGGGCAGTGTTGGCATCTCATAGCAGCGATGAGGCCGCAAGGCGAGCTGCTGATGGACAAAAGCAGCACACTTCGCATTTTCGCTCTACTTCCCTCGCCAAGGGAAATAGTGCGTATCATATATATGAAGTGTGCTGCTTTGTACCTTGCTCACTCCGAGGTACCAGAAAGTGAGTGCTCAAAAGGACTCGTGGACATCGCATGTGAGCGGACAAAACCCAGGTCGAAGCTAGAGCTCCAGCGAGCAAGCAAGGCCGCTGTATGACCTCACACGTACCCAGAACAAGCTCGGTATGACGGCTTGCGATGGATCGTGGGCTACGGGGCCTGCAAGGACCGGCCGGTAGTGAAGGTAGGGGCAAGAACGAGCAGGGCAGTCGCACTGGCACCTGGTCGCAGGCATGTCCCACTGGTGTGATTTCTGCCAGTATGTAGCACGCCAAATGGCTTTTTCTGGCTCTGTAGTAGGCCTGAAACGCATTACAGGCATTGCCGCTGGCCGAGCACTTTGGAATGTCTAGGCGCTCTGCAGTAGCTTGAGGAGCGTCTGCTAACGTTTGGCCCGACTGCCCCTCTTTCTGGAGTCCTTTCGTACCATATTACCTCCTAACATGTTATGGTCACCCTGCAGCTGGATTGACAGAATGGTTTCGGCTGATAAACAATCTCAAAGAGTTATACATTTCAAACACGGATATCTGAAGAAAGCTAGGCAAGAGTGGAGCTGCCAGTACTACTGCGGATAGTATCCCCCCTGGAGCAGTATGCTTCATGCCAACAAACTTTAGGGAGTGGAAAAATATGCATGAACCAAAAAGTACGAACACATGCCATATGTATATCCATATCCATGCATGATGGATGCAGACAACGTGCACCCAAAAGCCAATGCAACCATTGTAAAATGGCTGAAATTTCCCATGTTATGCAGACCCTGGAGCACCCCATGGCCATGCAGGCCAAAGCCAACAATTATGCATCCCCAATTTGACAATAGGAAATAAAATACCGTTTGCTGGTGAGCACTGCCAAACCTGAAGCCAATTGCACTAACATGCAAGCAAATGCATTCAAGGAAAAGGCTATTGCAAAACAGTGGTACCATGGTACTCACAGATGCTGGTGCCGATTTTTTAGCGTCTTCATGGGAATTCCTGAGAGTACGGCTTAACCCTGTCTTTTCCGGTGCAGTTATTGTGTTTGGCATGCTGCAGCCCCATGCCGCCACAGATGCAAGAGCGACACTCTTAAAGACTCTGATAAGTTCAGTCCAAGAGGCAAGGTTCCTGGTGGCAAAGACAACAGTGGTTTCGACCACTGATACCCGCTGGGGCATCACTTCAGCAGGTCTACACAACAGTGTTGCCGCGGTCATCCCTGACAACATGGGCAGTTGCATACCTGCAGCTGGACCAGCACCAGCTACAGTGGATGGCAGTCTGCAAGCTGCTGCTGCAGGGCAAGCGTCCTGTGGGTGCCATGTACATTCTCAGCAGCCTACACAGGCTCTGCTGAGCTGCTCTTGCCATACCTCTAGTACTTTGTAGACCCTGCCTTGTTCACAGCGACCAGGCCCGCTGGTTAACCAGCTGGGGGTCTTGAAAGAAGCATTAGCAGTTAGAGGCGTTGGATGTGCTGGTCTTATCACCATGGAAAAGGGCCCTTCACCACAGAAGCTTCCTGTAGCCTCTGTCAGATCAATGACAGCAGCCCACTGTTTAGTGTGAAGCTATTACTGCCTAGCACCTGGGTCTTTCCAATAGACAAAGAAGACAGTGGACAGGAATGGGTGTATCAAAGGTGGCCCCCGTTATTATTGTTACATTTCATGATATGCCATAACAAAAAGTGCCATAGGGCGCGCACCTCAAGCTGCCATGAAGAACAGCATGGTGGAAGGCCCGGCTGGCCTTGAGGAGCCCAAATGGGCTTGGGAAAGAACATGCAAGCAGTATGCCTGATGCAGTCAGAAGAATGTGGCGCAAAGTACAGAAGTGTTCTCTGCACAGCAACACAAGCATTCCTAACCATACATCTACCTTTTTCCCCATGTGGGTATCTGGTTATGTGCAGAGAGAGAGAGAGAGATCTACGCGAGGAGACCGTGTATTGTTCTCCAGCGTGGGATTGTGGGAAGGGTTCCTTAGTGTAAAGATTACATGGATCCCTTACCATTGGTTATGTGCCGCAAGTCATGCAGGAATACGGCGTCCGCATAGATTTTTTGGGAGTTTTACGATGTCTTGGTTTGCAGAAAGGCTTGTGGGGAGGCAGCATGGAGGGTCTTTTCAGTTCAGGACATGGAGGAGCCTGAGACCAGTAACCTCAATCACAAGCAGTTGGCTGTGGTGGCATTCAGCTGGTCCGGCCAATTCATACCTCCGTTTGGTCTCTCAGGCACATGGTGCCATAGCATATGGCATACTCAACATTGGCAAATAATCAGCACTATCTCATGAGTGGATATCTGCTAGTGGCAAGTTAACAATGGCCTGCGAAGTACGTATTCAACTGTGGACCCAATCATGGTGAGGTGGAGTTCTGTGCTGTCATAGTATTGTGTCCCAGTTGTCTGGTCCTCGGCCTACTAGGTGGACCTTGTAAAGACCTAGCTGTAGGAAGCGAAGCAACATACAATGGTAGGGCAGCAGCTGACGCCCTTCAGTGGCCGCTCTGCAGCTAGCGTGGTCAAGAGAGCTGCAATACAATATCTTTGATCCTGGCCCAGGATGGGCACTGCCGTTCATCACTTCATGCATGTTGTGCCAATGCATGTTTGAGCATTATAAAGAGAGAGCTGCGCAAGGAGGGGCGTGAGGTGCCCTCTTGCGTATGAAGAAAGGGGCCCATTGGTGTAAGGATTACACTGGGCCAGCCTACTCATAGGATGTTATCCGTGGGTGGGCTTCCGTCTATCCGTCTCTGTTAGCTGACTCTCTTGTGGTTCCTCTTGTGCCATTGAGGTTCTTTAAGCTTTTCTAGCTTTCTTTTCGGTGGGCATGTGCTGTATAGAGACTACTTGACTGCTGCAGTATGTACTTCTGAGATGCAATTCTTTAGAGCTTTCCCCTTTGCTGCCAAGGGCTTGGACAGCATGGTGGACATTTCAGAACTAAGGGGCATGGGTATACCTGCATATCCTGGTGTGTGCTGCAGCTCGTGTTCATTACACATGTATATCATAGCATGGGCGCATTATCATCATGTCCAGTACATGTACTTCCAGAAGTACCCGGAGGCCATAATATAGACGTCTTCCGGAAGGATCTGTGGGGGCGCGTAGGGTTGGAGAATTGGTTGGAGGGTGCTCTGGGGTCAAGTATGAGCCAGAACTTGGTTGTGCTCATGGTAATGAGCACCCTCATCAGTAAGCTCTCCATCCTACATCTGATAGCTTGACTACCTTATGGTGGGTATGCAGCTGTTCAGCAGTTGAGTGCCACTTTGGCGAACGGCAGGATGGCAGGCACTGGTCGCACTGCCGAGCAAGGTGTTTCGGAGTGCCAGTCAACGTGCCGATCGATCATGTGCCGATCTAAGCAGAAGAAAGAGTTAACTTAGCTCCGCATTCACAGCATCATTCCCTCTACTATACAGGATTTGTGCATGGTCGTAACGCTGTAGTTGGAGCAATGCTTGCTTCTATCGCATGTTGGCGCTCTCTTCCGGGAAATGAAGCCGGAGTGACTAAGCAAGGCTCCACTTAAAACTTGTGTTGGTGTACAGAGGCCATGCTGGTATACTGAGGCCTGCCACGCTTTATCTCTGCAATCAACGTGGAGAGCTTGCTGTTAAGCGTGCTTTCGGTTCACTAGAGCAATCCGAAGCCCAGGCCACGGCCACAAAGTTGAGCAAAGGACTGCACTGGAAGGTGATAAGCAGTCCCCCCAACCATGTCAGAATACTGCAGAGTAACTTACTGATGCCTAAACAGGCGGAGGTTGGGACCGTCTGACCCCTCATTTCTAAGATCACGAGGTGCGCTCCGCTTTTGTTCTCAACAGGAGCATTTCGGATCAAATAATAATTGATCATTCTAAAACATATCATTCCGGGTCTTCTTCGCTACAGCCAACCGGGAGGCCAGGGAGGTCCCACGGGCTGGCGGGAGATGAGGACGTCTCATGTGCAACAAGCTATCCAGGCTCTCCACTGCAGCGTTGCTTGCCTGTTTATTGTATTATGCTGGAATCCAGGACCGGCTGCAGGTGCGTCGTTCTTTTATTACCTTACAGGGGGTCGATTATCATGCTGGTCGGACAGCACTTGGACTGGACTGGAAAGAGGCTGATAAGCCCAGACCCCGCGAGTCGTTCTTTTAAGCCAACCTACCTAATAGGCTTACGCTGTAGTGCAGGGCAGCAAAGCTATACCATCACAGATGGACTAGATCAGGGCATTGGCATGGTTACTCAAGGGTCCCCTTGATGCATGGTTGCAACATTCCCCTTTTATGCAGGTGCCAACAAACTAGCAGAGGGGGCCCTTTTTAGCTGTGGTACTGCATACAGTGGCCAGCTGCCTGTCACGATCCACATGCGGACAACCTACACTGACCATGTTCGCAATGTGGTCCAGACCCAGCCAGGGTTTCAAAGCTACCTTGCAACCTTCGGCATTGATAGCTCTGATGCTCCCTCCTGTGCCCTTGGAGCCGTCCCATACATCCTGCACCTGCAACCACGTATCTGCCAGTCCTTCAATACCTCCAGCCAAGACATGGCAGACTGCTCACAGGAACAGGACTGGACAGTGACTGGGAACCTGCAGTTGCATTATTTACAACAACCTGATGGGCGAGTGGATGCCAGCTCAGGCAGACTTCGCCTAGCACCAGGCAGCTCTTATGGGGTTGTGGGCGACATGGTCAAAGCGCATTGTGCTGCACCAAAAAGCTGCCTGGCCCAGGCCCGCAGAATGCTGCAGACAGTGGCTCAACAGCTGAGCGTCAGGTGATCTCTTGGCTGTAATAGAACTGGTCTGCTTTTAAATTCCATGCGCACATGCTTGTGTGATTCTTCTTAAAAGGTAGCAATGGTTTTGGACGTTTTTATGACAGTGCTGAGCAGCATAGTATGTGTAGATCAGCTTGCATGTGTTGGCATTATCATTAAAAGTGGCTGGATCACGACAGCATGAAGTTCATGCACAGATGTGGTTCAGATGGTGTAGTCAGATGTTGCTGTTCCTCCTAAAGATCATTTATAATTTGTCCTGTCTGTGTCAAACAGGTTCTCAGACACCTCAGAGCAAGTCTCTCTCCCTGGGCATGATCCATACCAGCTTAATGCGCAGGTAATGGAGTATACTCCTCACTTTCTACACTATAACCGATATCTATGGAATATTATGTATACCTTGCCAATCTTTCACGTGTAAATCTGGCATTGCAATTGCAGTCCAGGCTTCAGGCTGACCCTCAGACCCGCTGCAATTGCGAGCTCATGATTGTTATCTGCATGGAGAGATCTGCAGCACGAGGCAGCCTTCGTATTTGCTTACATCCATGATCTTACCTTCTTGTGCATGCCTGCAGTACACAAGCAGACCTGTGGGGCCAGACTGGACCATGATTGCAGAACAGAGCTACGCAACTCCAACAGAGCAGGCTTTGGAGCGTGCAGAGGGGCAAGTGCCGCTAGTGGGAGGTGGGACCAGCAGTGTCACTCTGTTCAGGAAAGCAGAGGATGGCACCAATGTCCTAAGGTATCAGAGGCATGTAACTATGGGATTGGTCCCTTTTGTGAGCTCGCAGCAGGTAAGGGAGATTATTTGTGCTTGGCCTGTCATTAAAACGATGCAACATATTGGACAGGGCTCATCGCTTGCTGGGCTCGTCTTGTCGTCATGCACTGCATGTTGGCCGAGTGCGGCATGTAGGGTTACTGGCAGCCAGGCGAACGCTGCATGGACAGAAAGATGCAGAGAGATCTGGGCTCTCTTAAAAACTCTTTCCCAGACCCTCTAACTTGGCCTGGCCATAAATTAGCTTGCCTGTTGCAGCAAGGGATGCTAACAAATGTGTGGCATCATCCCACCTATGAAGACATGCTGTCCTTGACATTTCAAGGCATGGCACCGTGCAGTCAGCACTTGCAATGGAGCAATGATGGCAGCATTACGAAGCTCCCTGGTCCAGGGTCCAGTCTCCTATAGTGGCTTTATGTCCTGCAGAAGATGAATGTAACCATCAGCGGGCGTTGTGAGGTTGTACTTGGAGACCTTCCTGCACCATCGAGAGGTCCAGGAGCATCTGCTTCTACCAGCATCCCAAACAACCTAACCAACTTGATCGCCAATGCATTGGCAGCTGACCTGGATGATGTGTATCCGGGAGGGTTCATGCAGCATGTTAGCCAGATGACAGCACAGTCCCAACTGCGCTTTGCCATGCACCGCAGAAGCAGGGCCTTGCTGCAGACTGCTCCATCTACGTGGTAGGTCTGCAGCTGCGCAGTTGGCACTGTCCTGTGCGTTGCCTTCACTGTGGTGCATGGGTGAATAGAAAAGCAGGCAAGGCACCGGGAAATGGTCCTGCTGCCAATTACTTGGAAAAGGCCATGAAGGATGTGCAAGGTTGGAAACCTACTCAACTCCATTGCTTTGCACATTTGTCTCGCAATTCTGTCGTGGGAATAACGAGTACTCCTGCTGGGTGCATCAGCAAGTACAAGCAGTCAATAGCACAGTCTGCGCTAAAGGCTTGTAGCAGACAATACTTTGCTTTGCCTTACCATGCTGCCTGCTGTCCTTCACAGGAACCAAATCTACAACGCTGTACCTGCAGAACGCAGATGGAACACCACTGTGTTTAACAAGGCACATACTGCTAACCCTTCTGGAGACCAAAGCACTGATGACTGGCTTGGAGCGAAGGATGGGAATGAGATTGGTGTCAGCGCAAGGCTTTTCTCTGTGGCTGCCCTTGCGAAACCAGAGTACAATGTGGACTTGTTGGCAGGGGCCTTTGCTGAAGTTGATGTGACCTTGCTCGGCTACAGAGCACGTCTGCTTCGCACACATGGCACACTCTCTGCAGGTCAGACCTTTATAGACTGCAAACATTATCTTCCGTTGCGACTTCTGTGGTTTCATCCTGGTGACAACTTGGAGAGTGCCATGCTGCGGCAGAAAGAACTGTTTCTTGTTGATTCAAGGAGCAGCGTTGCACCATGTCACATCATCTTGCAGATAAGCCGACCTTACCTGCTTTGTATACTCATGTTAGCTGTGCCGTAAGAAAATGATCACTCAACCTGGCGTTTTTGCTGCCAAGGAGCCCGTGCTCATAGCAGCACTGTTCCCTTCAAACATACCTTGAGCAGTGACATGATATCAACTGCAGGGCTTGTAAAGAATGGTCCAACACTAGGTGTCAACTACAAAACAGAAGCATCTGGCAGCCTCCTAAATGAAACTATGATGCTGTACCGCAATGTCAGTGAGCGCAACAGCACCAGTTATGCCCCAAGCTGTAAGGTACGGATACTACCCTATTGAAGAAAGTTTTCTCAGCATGTCCATTGTACATGCCAGCATATAAGTTTGTGTATTCCATGCGGCATTCTAGCCTGAGGAGCCTGCTCCTTCACATTCGTCATGATTAACATGCTATAGCTTGCATAACACAGCCAGGGTGCAGACCCTTACGGGCTATGCAGTTAGAAGGTACAAGGAAAAGGCGGTCCTCAGCCAGATGTTTGACCTGCCTCCCATGTAAGAAAGTTCAGATGGTACCGTAGACTCTTTTTGGTTCATCAGTACTGCCATAGCCTTCCAGCTCTGTCTGCTACATTCAGTCAAAACAGAAATTGTGCTATCAACCTGCAGATAGCCGATCATACCGATCAGAGATTCTGGACCACCATGTATTCGCAAGATCTGCCGAGCTTTGGACTGATCCCAGCTTTGAAGTTGAACCTCTTAACAGTCAATGCATACTCATATGTTGTATTGACTGTTAAGCAAGCCATCGTTCTCTGTGAGCCACAAGGCTACCCAAGTAAGTTACGGTCAGCACAAAGACAGGACCACCAACAGTGCGGCACAAATGCATCCTTTTTCTGGCATGTTTATCCAAGCCTTCCGCGGCTCATGTAGACATATGGACAAGGTGTTCCCTGGATTGCTTGTGAGCTGTCTTGTGCTGGAGAGGAGACAGATTCCTCAGCTTCAATAGCCAGCAGGAGACTTGGTATATGTTTGCCCTGCGACTCTGCACAAAACTTGTATGTGCATACTGCACAATCACCTCTGATCCAGACACTCACCACTGGTGCTTTGTTGCTGCTGCTTGCTGTGCCAGTGATTGCCTATGGTACCTACCTGTCAGGTGAGCAGTAAGGGTTGCTGAGCAAGCGCGGTTACACATCCTGAGAGTCGTATCACGCACTAGGGCTAGGGGACACCACTGCAAGCTGTTGGCACACTTGTTTTGTAACCTGAGAAAATCACTAGAACATGCACAATTACTGAGACTCTGCAGTATGGCAAGTGATGCTGTCGCTGCATTTTGTTCCTGGACCACTCAGCACGCTTTTGTGGCTCTAAGGGACAGCATCTACAGTGGTACTAACTCTCAGCCCATACATTGCTATCTCAGCTGAAACACTGCCTTGCCGAGCCGTTTTTGGGAGTGCACAAGGCTGGTGTTACGTGTGTGTTCGTGTTACGTGTTACACGTGTGTGTTTGTTGTTTAAAGCGCAAATTCTTGCAAGTCCCCTCGAGTATACGTTTTGATCCTGACGGCTGCCGTTATGTTCACAGTTTCGGGTGGTGCAAGAGCCACGCTTGGCATCGGCTACAGCAACAAATATGCTGGTGTCCGTGGTCAAGCTGACATCAAGTTCTTGGACCTGAGCGGTACTAGCGCTATTGCATGGAGCATGGACGACATCCTGGAGTAAGTGGAACATGCATACTCTAGTCTGGGAAAGCCACACTGTTTCAAACAAGCTGCCTCTGCAGAGAAGCATAGTAGCATTGATCAGCAACTTTGTCATGTTCATATCGACCTTCAATAGCTAGGCTATTGATAAGAAACGGCCGTTTTGGAGGTCTAAAGCCGTATGATAGGTTATACGTTGGGATACTCTGCCCTTCCTAAATGCTCCTGTGATTGAACCTTGCAGGCTGAAGTTATCTCCCCCAACTTGTTCTGTATCAGATTTCACCATGACGGTCCTCCAAGTCAGCTTCCTTGCGGAATATACAGGTACGCTACCCTTTTTTGCCTGGCATATATGCCTGCGGCTGTAGTTGGTCCTGCAAACATCTTTAGTCTTTTAACACGGTAAGCAGCTGGAGGATGGAACCTGCACAGAGCAGTCATTTCTGCAAGGTGCGCATGCATGCGCTGTTGCTTACAAGTCTGTGTTGGACTGTCCTGTCTGTTTGGCCACAGGCTCGTCTTCATGGCTTTGGTGGGACCGCTGGGCATGGGAGTTTGCTGGATGGCCAGTCCTCAAATCAAACTTCCAGTGGTATTGTACTGGGCCATCCCCATATTGCCCCTGGTGTGGGATGCAGGTGATCCCGCTTCCAGAACCTCAGCTGTTGTCAGTCCCTACTGGTCCAGTCTGCCCCGGTAAGTTCCTGCAGCCAAGCTTGCTTGGCAAGATCTCTGCACTGTAGCCAGTACTGGTAAGATGAGACTGAGCATGCGACACATCAGATGACTAAGTAGCAGTGGACTAGCTGAAGCTCTCTGCCCTTTGAACTGGCCTGAAATGGCTGTGAGCTGCTAAGCTTAACTTGTACCAGTGGCCTTCATCATGATAGATGCATGCACCGGAAGTCGTGCCCTGTTATGCCATGGACTATCAGGTGCTTGATGAAGCTGCCCTTGTGCTTGATGTTCCAACAGGTTTGACAACCATATATGTGTCAGGTGGATCTAAGGGCTGGCTGTCCCAAGACTACAACTACCATATCTCAAGCACCTCGGGTGCTACCAGGGAGTTTCCTCCCTCCTCCCTTGTATAAGTTCAGAGATTGGAGCACGGGCTATACCCCTCGCATGCATTGCCCTTTCAGGCTTGTGGCCCCCCTGTACTCCTGGGTTACATTCACATTGCGGTACCTCCACACTGAAGCTGGGGCAGATACCCTGAGTGTTACAGGGTATGGCCCCACGGCAGTACCAATTACCTGGTCAGGGCTTGGTGCAGAAGTGAAGCAGCCTGTGCAGGTTGTGCAAGCATGGCCAATGTCACAATCTGACGTGGGAAACACTACTACAGGAAGTACAAGTGGTGCGTCTTTGCAAGTGATTATCGTGTAGGGGTAGGACATGGCTTACCTTGCTTGCCTCACTTTGTTGCGTGGAGTGCACGAGCAATCCCTCATTTGGCATACTGATCAATGTATGATACATGCAGATGCTACATGATGTTATCGTCCAGCTGTCCCAACCAGTCTGTTGATCCCATGCTGCTACTGCCTCATGAACAGCAAGTCTAAAACAGACAGCTACGCTCCTGTGCCTGCTCAAATTGTTAAGCTTTCCTGCTTTCTTGCTGTAGGCTATGTTACAGTTACCTTCAAGGCTGATGCAACGCGGTCACGATACGGGGGTTTCTTCCTGGCCTACACTGTGGAACAAGCCTCAAGCTGCCAAAATGCTTCTGTGTACCTTTCCTCCATGGGCTCCTCTGCATCAGGCTGGATATCACAGGATATGATATCTCAGATGTCCAAACAACCCAATGTCTCCTTCACAAGGCCGCCAGACTACTCTCCTGCAATCTGGTTAAGCAGCTACCAGCCACTTTCTAACTGCGAGTACTTGATCAGAGGCGCTCCAGGGGCCACCATCAGTGTGAGCCTTGAGTTTATGGATATCAGAAATGGCATGGATGCTTTGACCCTGTACAAAGGGACCAAAGCCTTGGCAAGCTCGCAAGTACACACCTTCTCGGGTGGGAAGTTACTCAGCTCAGCTGCTTCCATCAGTGCAACATCAGACACTTCAGGTGAGCTATGGTTTGCCGTGGGTTCGGCAGGTGCTGTTGTCACAGGTACGTGCTTCTAGTCAAAATGATATCTCCCTGATCGATCAACCTCTGGCACGAGGGAGCTGCTTGCTCTGCATCAGCACAAGAGTGCAGGATGCTCATATCATGCAAAGGCAAGCAGCCACTGCCAATCACACTCCTTGTAGAGCTCAGCCCATGCAAACTTTCAACCACATGTGCTGGTACCCATGCAGGTGCCTTCTTGTTTAAGTTTACAGCGTCTACAGACCCAAGCATGGCTGCCAATCAAAGCAGCTTCATCATGCCAGGCGAGGGCTTTTTCCTGCGCTTTGCCCTCAGTGCCCCTGAACCATGCACATCAGAGTTTATGGACCTCAGAGATGCACCTACTGGGTTCTCTTGGTGGCTTTCCAGCGACTACCAAAGGCAGATTGCTCGAGGTGCATCCCTACAGATTCCTCCATCTGGTCTGCCTTCAACATGGTTGACTGGTTATGCCCCCTGGAGTGCATGCACGTACGTAGCTGGACTTATTAATGCCATTCTTGCTGCAGCATTTGCTACAAGCCATCCATCCCAAACCATTCATTCCTTTGGAATAAGTGGAGGAGCAACGTTCTTGGGAGTAGTGTGGACTGTGGAATTTGCTGCCGTAACCATTTGTCCATCTGGTTATTTGAGTATGACTGTCTCTGTGCTGCACTTACAGCAAGGAGCAAATTAAGTCTGGCTCTGATCTATTAATGACAACATGGCACAAAGTCTGCCTAGTGCTATGTCGTGATTACATGAAGGCTTTGACATGCCAGATGCTATTAAAGGAACACACTGACAGTGTGACATGTTCATCCTGCCGAGGTGATGTGTAACATTCACTTCAAATATGTCTATCAGCTTCTTCTGGAAGGTGGTAGGCACATTATCTCTCTGTCCTCAGGCCTGCATGAAGTGGGAACTGTCTGTCTTGCAGGTGGCATATGAAGCTCAAACCCCTGACCACCATCTCTGCAGAGCTGGTGTACCAAAGGACCGATATGCAGGACAAGCTGGTAGTGCACGTTGGCAATCCTGAGCTACCCCTCATGAGAGAGAGAGAGAGAGCTACGCAAGGAGGGGCGTGAGGTGCCCTCCCGCGTAAGATTAAGGGAGGGGCCCATTGGTGTAAGGATTACACTGGGCCAGCCTACCATAGGATAGTTACATCCGTGGGTGGGCTTCCGCCCACCCGCCTTTGTTAGCTTACTTTCTTGTAGTTCCTCCTGTGCCATTGAGGCTCTTTGGGCTTTTCCAGTTTTCTTTTTGTTGTGTATATGCTGTGTAAGGACTTAACTGCTGCAGTATGTACTTCTGAAATGCATTGCTTTAGAGCTTGCCCTTTGATACCGAGGGCTTGAAGATTCATGGTGGTACTGTTGTATATGGTGCCTGCAACTCCGACAAGCAAGGGATAGTACCATACTTTGGCAGTGGGGTCTATGTCTTTGATTTTGTCAATGAGTACTTGGTGTTGATAATCAGCTTTGCTTTGCTGGCCTGTTGGGTCTGAATCCCTGCAGATCTTGACCTCTATTATCCAGTACTCTGCTGGGTTGTTTCCATTCTTGGGTTTGTATAGCATACCATCAGGGCGCTTGTCGGTGGTGCCTTGTGCTTGTTGCACTGCCTCCTTTAGTCCCCTTGGAAGGAGCTCCCACGGGATGTTTCTAGACTGGTGGGCCATGATGCCGTCTTCTGCACAGTTTTCAGTTGATCCAAGGTCCATTTGAATGACAAATGCTCCTTTGCGTCCCCTTAACACTCTTGTCATGATTAGTCGGCCGACCTTGTTATGCCTGTTGATGTACATTCTTTTCAAAGCTGGGCATCCTGAGGCTGTGTGGTGTCCGCCATCCTCGTCACCGCACAGGAGACATTTGCTACTAGGTGCATGTCCACACCTATAGGCCATTTTCCTTGTCCACATGGTCCCGTACCGGTAGCGCAAAGCGGTTTTACGTTCTGCATACTTGATTTTTCCCGAGGTCATGTACTCGTTGCTAGCAGGCAGGTCCAGTCTTTCCTCAATCCTTTTAAAAGCCTCGAAATAACAGGTAGCCCTGTTTGCCATCCCAAAGCGACTCTTTTGGTGGCAGTAATGACGTACCGAGTCGTGAAGGTCTGTCAAAGGGTTCACCCGCTTGAAACGGTCAATTAACGTGCGCTGCCCATTATTGGTCCGTGACCAACGATTGTTCCATTGGGTCTTGTGCGGCCAATATTGGGTCAACCTGTTGTTACTAGGACTCTCGTACTTCTCACATTCCTCATAGTCGGAGGTGTCCCCTGTCGCAGCCGCCTTAGCGATTGCGTCCGCTCTTTCATTACCGATAATTGAAGCATGGCCCTTGACCTTGTGAAGGGTTGTCCTCAGTCCCCTGTTGACGATCTCGGTTACTATCTCTTTAATTAGCTCACAGTGCTGGTGATTTAGGAGATCTTGTGGGCGTCTCAGCATCTTTTTGATTTGGTACATTGAGCTGAGGCTGTCGGTGGCTATCATGTGGGCTCCATGCCTCAGCGCAGCAAGGATACCAACCAGTTCTGCTCTGTTTATGGTGTTCTGGGGATGGCTGTCGCCTACAGGGACAATTGGAACCCTACGTTCATCGTCCTCATTGGCTGCTTGTGGGGGGAAGTACACTCCTGCCCCTAT
The DNA here is from genome assembly GCA_963556185.1 of Pseudopediastrum boryanum. Classification (NCBI taxonomy): domain Eukaryota; kingdom Viridiplantae; phylum Chlorophyta; class Chlorophyceae; order Sphaeropleales; family Hydrodictyaceae; genus Pseudopediastrum; species Pseudopediastrum boryanum. The sequence goes on from OY744503.1 coordinate 3,721,099, forward strand.
GCCTGGGGTATCACACTCTGCATCCATTGGTGATGTTTTGTGGCTTGTTTGCTTGTAGCTACCATCTGTGTAGGCATAGTTTTTCCAATTGTACCGGAGGGGTGGGGCTGTTGGTAGGGCAGTGGCTAATTGCGTTTCCAGGTCATCCAGTGTAGTGCTGGCGTCAACCATGGCTGGAGGGTCTTGACTGGTGGCTGAATCGTCCCGGAGGGACTCAGAGCCGTTTGTTTGTTTGGGGTAACCCATTTTGCTGAGCTGTTTTGGCGTCAGCAATGTTGGCTGATGAGATGTGCTGGGCGGGGCATTGCTGCTTGGGGGGTTGTAGTACATGCTGATGTCTTGTATCTCTTTGTCGTCCGGCAGGGACTGATTAATGGCATCCTGCAGCGTTTGCAGAAACCTGGTCATGTAGCCGCTCTCCCAGTAAGGGAGGTGGGCCTCAAAACCCTTTGCGTTGCCTGTGACAATGATATTTACGTCCCATCTAGGGTTTCCTGCATACATGTCGCCCCGTTCCCAAGTTGTGGGTTTCTGGAACCTGAAGTGTTTTCGGGGTATTTGTAGGAGATGCATGCAGTTTTCTGGGAAGTGTTGTAGCCATGCAAGGTAGGCAGTTCTGTTTGCATCGGACCAGGCAGGCAGGATATGTATGCCAAAGACAGGGGCTGTTGTGTTACGGGCCGCTGCTATGGCAGTAGCCATGTTCTTGTTCAGGTCTTCATCCTCATACTCTGGGTTGTGCACGCTTCCGCCGGTCCACCTATATCTGTAGCTATCCCATTTCGCCCCAAAGATTTGGTCCCTTTTGTGGGCGCTCCAGTACATCGTAAATGTTGGGTTGTAATTGAGTGGGCTTGCGAATCTCTCTTTTGTTATGTCTGTGAGCTGCCTGAGAGCCTCATACACCTCAGGGGGAGTGGCCCAGTGGTTCTTTATTTGGACCTTCCTAATGGCTTTGTGATCTTTGATCTGTGCTCCATCTCTGTACCTGCACATGAGGGCATACAGTTCTTGGGGAAAGGTACCTGCCTTCAACTTCCGCATAACATTTGGTTTGTGGCGAGTGCTGTGGCAGTATTGTTGGTACAGTATTGCTGTCCTTTCAGGGGTGAGGGTGTAGCGACATTTGCCATCTGGTGTGTATATGCAGGCGAGCGTTTTTATCCACATTTGTCCATCTATGCACATCTCTACCTCTCTAATAAAGACTTCGTGTCTTCCTGTGGGGTGGATATCAGCATGGGGGTTCATTGGTGATGTGTCCATGTCGAAAAGGTTGCTGTACTGCTGTCCAATGTTGATGTTGTATCTTTGAGGGTGATCGGGGTAGTAGTCGCCTTGTTGCTGCAGTGCCGATAACCCTTGCTGAGCTCGAGCCAGCTCGCCAAGTGCAGGAGTTGCCGGGGACCGGTCATTTGCTGCTGCTGCCTGTTGCAACCGGTAAGCAGCAATCATCTCAGCAACAACTGGATTATGTGCAATGAGGTCACTCTCACTTTCTCGACTGGGCTTCCAATGGACGTTGTAGTGCCTTATATCAAGAGGGAGGCCTTTAGTGGCATACTGATCCCTGTTACATTCAATGCAGGTCCAGCCTGTCGTGACATCCTCTTCCAATATGTCCCCTGCAGGGCGATGGGTTAGCGGGAGACAATCAATATGATATCGTCTGCTACATATGCTGCAATGTGCTAGGGTTGTACGTGCAGGGATTCGTCGTGCTGGCAGGTGGGCGTTAGGACAGCAGCATTCAGTCGGGAGGTTTGGTGTGTTGCAGACTTCATGATGGGTCATTGGCTGTAGAGCGTGCTCTGGAGCATCATCAATGTGATAGCCCTTTTGCTTAGCCAGTTCCACCACCCATCCTTGCATAACTGTTGGGGCCCATCGCACAATGACCTGGTTCTGTGTTGCTACTTTCTTTCTCTTTTGCCCTCGTCCGGTGTGGCGTGCCGCCACTGCCAGACCTTCTATACCTTCTACTTGGTCCTGCCCTTCTGCAAAGTTGTTATATAATTGCTCTCGCATATCTTTGAAGGGCTGTCTTTTCTCATTCTTGATTCGCTGGTAAACGTGATAGCCTGTTTCTATTCGGTACACCAGTGGGGCTGTGATGTCTGTTGCAGTCTGGCGCACACTGCTGCTTTTAGTGTGGCCTCTTGGTGGTGCGCTGAGTGAGGACAGGTAAGCCTGAATTTCTGTCAGGGCTTGCTCTGTGCTTGGGGCATGTGTCTGTGCAGCCCACAATATTAATGCTGGGAGAGGTGCATTGCGTATGTCTATGTCATCGATGAGGTTGTGGAACTTCAGCAGCCTTGCATACTCCGGATGGATTGTTGCACCATGTCCTGCTTGCACAGGTGGCCTGCTGCAGTAGGTTTCTTTTGTGATGCCTGGCGGGAGAGTGAGCATGTATGCAATACGTTTAAAAGCGGTCAGCGTCCTAACGGTGATATCCTTGTCCAGTTTCAACATGAGCTGTCGTGTTGTAAGGACAGTTCTACCTGTGGAAGACATAATGTCCTGAAGTCGGTGCATACCTACTTGTCTCAGTTGGTGAAGGTCAGCTAGGAGGAGGTCTGGTGGTTGGGGGCTTGCAAGTGCCTGCATCTTCTGCAGGTCTTGCAAGAGTGGGCTGGTATCGGGTAGTTCTGTTGGGCCAAGTCCCTGCTTTTTGAGCTCGACATCTATGCTTGCGCATGCAATCACCTGCCTCAGCCTCAGGCTGTGGTGTGTTAGGGCAGGGCGAGCCATTGCTGTCAGTTTGTCCAGGCAGCTGCCATCTGTCTGCAGGCGTGTACGGCTGAGCTCTCCCACTGGTCCGGGGTCATTGAGAGCCTCTGTCAACCGCTGTATTTGTACAGTATTGTACTCTGCTAGTAGGGAGGGGCACCCTAGACCGCCTTTACTGACGTCTTCATGTGCTACTGCCGTGGCAGTACTGTTTGGAAGACCATATGCTTCTTTGGCTGCCCTACAGAGGGGGCTGTCTAACGTTTTGAGCTGAGCTTTGGTGTAAGGGGCCACACAGAATGCATACCGAGTTTTTGTCCGTATGCATGTATTCAGGGTGCGCATCTTTTGGGAGGTTGTAGCGTGAGCTACCCCTCATAACCTTCCCTGGTCTTGCTGACAATAGGTTGCTAAACATATCCGCTCCAGCAGGTGAGACAGTCTTCAGGTCCACCATTGTATGCTGCAACAGATCTTTCTTGCAGACACTCCAAAACACGTGCTTAGGTAGCGATAGCAGGCTCGCCATTCCAGCCCACGTCACTCAACATCTGATAAACAAAATGTCCATGTACACTTGCATTGGCATCATGTTCTTGTCCCGGCTGGAAGAGGGCATTGACAGAGAGGGCATGCATCTTATCATACCAGTGTATGAGACCCAATTTGTTCATGTTCACTCCTTGGCTTTCTCTCGGATGTCTGGAGCAAAGTCCCTCAGTGATGGGCTGTATGGCTTGAAGGCACAACTGGTTCCTAACTGCATTCTTCTGCAGGGGACTTCTATGTGGACTTCACTTCTGATGGGACCACACAGGGCCAAGGATGGTTCATGAAGTTCAGCATTGTCCCAAGGCCTGCCTGTGCTTCTAAAACCACCTTAGACTTCACCCCAATGGAGGGACGCATTGCAATTGGGTGGCTGTCAACTGACTACGGGACTCAGCTTGCACAGGGAAGGGCCACCCAGTCTGCACCACCTCCTGGCGAGCCTGGATCATGGCTGTCTGGGTATGCTCCCAACACCACTTGCCTGTATGAAGTGCTGACACCCCCAGGTTCAACCATCTGGGTCACTCTATTGCACAACAAGTTGGACTATGAGGAAGATTTTTTGGAGATGTTTGAAGGCACCTTACAGACTGATACTGCTACAGCAGCAATTGCAAAATGGGATGCTACCACTGTCAATGGAACTGCGATGATCCTTCGAACTGGACGGGCAGGTGCGTCACTCTGCAGTAATATTTATCAATTTGCCTGCATCAGCAGAGTGTCCATACTCTCCATACACTGCTGGCTTAAATATTGAGGATGAAAGGGCCCACGCCTGCTGCTGCTGCTGCTGCGGCAGCATTGGACCGTGCCTTGTGCTCCAGCCTGATTGCGCAGCATGTGCAACATAGGGCAGCACTTAAATGTATGCCTGTCAATGATGCAGAGCGACTAGCAGGATCATACCTGGACACACCCTTTGGACAAACTCAAGGATTTGCCCCCCTTATGATGCTTCAGCTATCAACCTTTGTAGGCCACCTGGCAGGCCCCTCACGCTCCTCAACCTTCTGGCTGCTGCTTCTGCTGCTTCCCTGCCCATCAGGTGCTGTCACCTTCAAGTTCAGGTCTGGAGCCCTTGCTGCACGTGCTGGTATGTACATGCGCTTGGAAGTTATGACCCCACAGCCTTGCATGGGGAATATATTTGAGCTGGACCACACTGCAGCCACCACAAACAGCTCAGGTTGGATCTCTAGTGAGCTGTCCTTGCAAGGACTATACAACATCAGTGCTCCTGCTGAAGACCCTGCTGGATGGCTTACTGGCTATGCACCATGGGATACATGTTTGTGGCTGGTCAAGGCTCCACCAAAGGCTCTAGTCCATATTGAGGATATATACTTAGATCTGGATCAAAAAGCCAACGTGTCAGATGGTAAACAAGACCGAGTGGAGGTCTTTGCGGATGCGACCACACCTGTGCAAACTTGGGTAGGAAGCCAGAGAGGTTTGGCACAGGACCTTCAGTTGGGGGCATCAGGTATGTCAGGCATCTGCTGGAGCATACTACGAACACATCATGCCAGCCTGACCCTCATGCCTGACAACAGGTTGTCCTATGTACATGCTGCTTCCTACACTTCCTCTCTCGCAGCCACATCCTTGTGCTGGCTGCCTTTTAATAGCATGCTGCCTGCTCCAAAGGATCCTGGAGAGTGGTGCATAGCGGCTGGATAGGACATAAAGTGACTGTCACCTAAATGATTTGGCACCTGCTGTTGTGTCTATCCTGCTGCAGGATTGCAGTTGCACCGCCATTGCACCGTACTTAAACGGCGCCTTCTTTACAATAGCATCCATAGTTTTCATAGAAAGTGAGAGTTCAAAGAAATTGCTGTACTGTAACGCTAATGGTGATAGACACACCTGCCACCTGTTGAACACATGTTGTGTACTGTTCTTGCACCTCCTGCAGGGACCCTGCTTTTCAGGTTGACCTCAGATGGATCGGGTCAAAGGCAGGGATTCTTCATTCGATACACTGTAACCCTGCCTACAGCATGCGCCATTGCCGCTATCAGCTTGGACTATGCAGCAGTTCCTCTTTCCAGCAGCTACGAGGGCTGGTTGACATCAGACAAGTACAGGAGGGGCATTGTAGACAGCCCATCATTAGAAGCAGTGATTCCCTCTGAAATGCTACAACAGCCGGAGGCTTTTTTGATGAGCTACCCACCAGACTGTAGCTATAGGTAAAGTCTTTGGGCCGGCTTTCCACATTAAACGCAGGCAATGCTTGTGTGAGCAATTCAAAACTAAACGACTGCTTATTGGGTCGAGTTTTTTAGAGTTAGTGCATTGCTAACTACTACTGAAAACGGATGCTGTACTAGCATATTCCTGTGGTGAGGCAGTCATCAGCTTGGACAACAGTTTTAGTGCTTGGGCCTGCCACAAAGCCAGGTCTCATGTAATGGTCTGATTGTGGTCGTTGCTCATCGTGCTCAGGTACAATCTGACGGTCCCGATAGTATCGGCCATATTGTCAGATTCAACCTGCTATACATGGACGTCCAACCAGATGCTGACAAGTTGCAGATATTTGCTGGAACACCAGAGACAGCTGAAGCTGCTATCACCTGGTCTGCAAACGACTCAGGAGAAGCCGTGATCATACCCCCTAGCAGAGGCAAGTTTGCCGGCAGAATGCATCTGCCAACTTGAGGCATGCGCATCTGCACTATCAGCAGTAACAGCAACAAGCACCACTGCTTCTTTCTCAGAGCATTTCTCTGTGGTCTCTTATCAGACTGTACACCAGATTAGCAAATACGGGCTGTGTCAAATGAGACTCAAAGTGTGAAATGTGGGAATCATCGGATGAAGTATCACAACCGACAGAAACTTTGCAAAACTGAAGAGTTTTTGAAGTTGTGATTAGTTGTGGTGTTCATATCTCCAGCCATCCTCCTGCTTGCCTCACTGTGCATAGGTACCGTGACAGTGCAGTTCACATCAGACAGCAGTATTCAGGGCCTGGGCTGGCTCCTGGCTTATACAATAACGCCCGCAGCTGCTTGTGTTGGAGTTGCCACAGTTGATTATCGGGACATGGCATTGGACAGTGCTACTGGCTGGGTTTCCAATGACTACAGCGCACACATCTCTTCAGGGCGGGCTAACACAACCCACGCCCCAGTTGGTGATGCCGCTGCGTGGTTGACTGGCTATAGCAATTTGTCAAATTGTATGATAGTACTACAGGTAGGCAAAAAACTGTGCAATCATCTTGGTATTGTAGAGAGGTAACAGGGTTGTTATTCCCATCTTGAGAGTTTGCATTCTGTGGCGATGTGATTGGCGGTGGCTGGAAACGTGCGTTTTTAAAAAATGCTGGGTCTAAAGAGCTCGTTCTAAGAAGCAGCCATGTCACTCACATTGCAGGTTCCATAGATGAAGGTTCCCGGTGGTACCTACTAAAGCCAAGTGCCTGCCACATGTATGTCTATCTGTTGTCATTGGTGATGTGCTTGTGGTCATCAGGCAACCATGTGGTCCACACATTGTGTGCATTGCCGGCTGGCCAATGAGTAGCTGCAGAGGATGCTGACTGCTGAAACCAGGCTGTTCTGGCCGCCTGTCCTAGCTGCTCAACCCGAGCCATTCCATGACGGTATGCAGGTTCCACCGTTCTCAATTGTCGCCATGGATCCCATGTTTGTGGATGTGAGAGGGGCAGGCAATGAAGTTTCTGTCGCCACCAATATGGATACCATCTCTCTTGCCAAGTACACTGGTTCCGCTGCCACCACTGCAAGTAGTACAGTACTTACCATACAAACAGACTCTGCAGGTAAGCATAGTGCTTCTGTCCTTGATCACCCCTAATTGATAATCTGAACCGGTATAAGCATCCACTAGCACCAACCCATGTGCATGTGTTCATGCTACAGTGCTCTGTGCTATAGGCTCTCTCTTCCACTCTGACTGAGCCACTGGGCTCTGTTAAATTGTCAACTTGTCTTAAGTATGCACGCAAAACAGCTGCATGCAGGTTAACTTATAAGTTTCTACCTCCATGCTGCAGGCCTGGTGGTATTCAACTTCACACATTATGTTATGGAGGAAGGCCTGGGCTTTTATGCAACTTTCATTGTCACCCCTCCCCCAAGATGCCCCAGCAGCCCTACCTGGCTACCCGCATACTACGATTCCCAAAATGGAACAACTGGCTGGTTGTCTTCTGACTACCATATCCAACAGACTCTTGCAGACTTTGACCCCACATATGTTGATCGTGACACTTATGTGAAGTCCATGCGGAAGTACAGTGCCATGTCCTCTTGCCAGTGGGCGGTACAGCTGCCAGGGCCAACATGGAAGCTAAGAGTACAGATCATCTTCATGGAAACGGAAGCAAGCGGTCAGTATAAGAAATCCGACTCACTGAAGGTATTGGTGGCCGCGAGTACAGCCTCCAATATCAGTGAAGCTCAAGCCTGGGCTGGCAACATTGTTGATGCACAACCAGCAGTGATAAGTCCAGGGACTGATGGTAAGTGGAGCAATGCTATGTCTGTCAAAAGCCAATTCATTGCACTTGCTATGTATAGGATGCATATGGCAGTCACTCACTTGATCACCCTCTCTGAGACGTGTAGGAATCATACTGAAGCTTGCATGGATTGCCAACCTGCGGTTCTGACCTGGCGGCCGTGCTTTGCTGCTGCCTGCTACAGGGTTGGTGCTGTTCCATTTTACATCAGATGGCTCCATTCAGAAGCAGGGGTTCCTCCTCACTTATGAGGTTGTCCCTCCCCCAGCATGTAATGACACCTCCTACATTGATCTCCGTGACATGAGTACGAGGATGGTACAGGGGTGGCTGTCACAAGACCGGGACCGGCTGATTGCCTCAGGAATAGCTACAGAGGGCAGACCTCCTCAAGGGCATCCTAGCTCCTGGCTGACAGGGTATGGAGCCGCTTCATATTGCAACATGGTGGTTTTAACCCCTCCAGGTGCTAGGCTGTATCTTGAGCTGCACTTTGCAGACCTGGGTTCGAATGACACGGTAAGCAGAGCATGGACTTGATGGATTGGGCTTTCACATCTGGCTTCCATGAGCAGGAGCCAGCTGCCACACTTGCCAAGCATGTCTTAGAACTGCTTATATGGCCAGTACTCTGTGTAGGGCCAGGTTGACTTTGCTTCATTGCTGCCTCTTGTCTATGCCACAGCTTGTGTGAATGAGCAGAGTGGTGGGAGGATAGTTTTTTGTCACACTTTCATGCCAGTGCCGGGATGTGGTCTTACATCTACACCTGTGAATCACACTACTCACATCGCTTATCTTTACCATGGTTACCAAGTGTACATTAGGTGAGTCTTTGTACATGGAGCTGAAGATGTGAGCTGTGCTGCAGGTGGGAATTGTTTGGCCTCCAAGCTTCAACCTAACATGGTCTGGATCCCAACAGAATACCACAAACAGCTCTTTTGGGATGGTCATGGACAATACAGGTAAAACCTATCACTGGCGCACTGGGCCACAAGCTCCAGCCAGTTGCAGTAGAATTGATCTGGTGAAAAAGCGTCTAGTTCTAAGAAAGTTTGCCGAGAACCAAATGGCAAGGCATTTTATGTATACCTACTGGATCCACAGGTGTCTGCAGATAGGAGCAGCAAGCAGGGTGGTGCCATGCTCACGACCATTTCGTGCTTGTTTGGACTTGTGTGCAGGTACCCTAGCGCTCCAATTCAGATCCAACGCCATTCACTCAGCACATCGAGGCTTTTACGCTGCTTACACTGTCTGGAGTGCTCCTACATGCTCCCGTTCAACTATCCTGGATCACACTGCAACTATCAGCAGCGTAACCCATTGGTTGTCCAGTGATTATGACCGTTGGTCAGTGCAAGTCGGCTCTGGGGATCCATTACCAGCACCACCTGTAGGGCCACCTGAAACATGGCTGCCTGGGTATGGACCCAATGCTATATGCCAGTGGCTGGTTCTAGTGCCTGCAAAGAGCACCATCGATGTGCAACTTGTGTACATGGACACTGAAAAGACAGAGCAGAAGCAAGATGTGCTAGCAGTATATGCTTCAGGGAACCTTACAGGAGTTCCTGACAAAGTTTGGGCTGGGCAGCCAGCAAGCGAAGCAATCACACTTGTCCCTGCTGTGGGCAACCAGGGCTATGGTAAGTTGCTGGTGTTCTGTCCTGTGTTCAGCTGCAGGCTCAAGAAGCGCAAACCATGTCACTATCATCATTGCGCCTAGTTGCGATTGCTGCATTGCTGCTTATGGTTTGCATCTGCCCCATGCTGCAGGGACGGTGTTATTCAAATTTACAACTGACAGCAGCATTCAGCACCGTGGCTGGTACCTGCAGTACACAGTCAAACCCCCACCAGCCTGCCTAGGCACCACGTTTGTGGACTACAGGGACATCAGCAGCGACACAACGGGCTGGCTATCCCATGATTACACGGCACAACTGAACTCCGGGCGTGCCACCAGAGCCAAGCCACCCAGTGGTGCTGCAGCATCTGCATGGCTGACAGGCTACGGCCCCGGGTCAGATTGCCAGATTGTCTTGCAGGTGCCGGTCAAGGCCAAGGTTGCGGTGAAGGTACTTCATGAGGATTTGGATGCTGACGACTCCTTGACGGTATACTCCACAGCTACGGCCAGCAATGCTAGCCTGGTGTATGAAGTAGCAGGGGGTGGCAAGGAACAATCAATATCCATCGTGCCCACTGGCGCTTCAGGTATACTTGATCCTCTGCCTGTGCATGTGCGATGTGGTTTGCCAGCAATGTTCCTGATGCTGTCTTCCTATACTTGATTAATTTATCCTCGCTACATCGTCAGAATAGATTTTCTGCACAGGCTTGGTCGCCTAGTAGCAACTGCTATCTGCATAGCCGCACTGAAGCCACTGGGAAGCTTTGAGCACTTGCATCTTAAAGTGTCCCATGCTTGCTGCTGTAGATGCCATCATGCTCCAGTTAACCTCAAGCCTACATAGCTTCGGGCAAGGGTTCTACATCAGCTTCACAATCACCCTACCAAGTCCTTGTGCTCCATCAAGTCTGATAGATTTCAGTGATATCAAAGGCCTATCAGAGTCCGGGTGGATTGCGTATGACTATGAAGCGCAGCTGAGGATTTCGGCAGCAGTGACACGTTTCTTACCACCCACAAAGCCACCACTGGACTGGCTCAGCGGTTATGCATCTCAATCTCAGTGCACATGGTCTGTCACAGTACCATATGATTCAACTGTGCGCATTGAGCTTGAATACTTGGACACGATGCAGCCTGATGGGTTACATCCTGACAGGATACAAGTCTGGAATGGCAACAGTACTGATCGTAGTGCTGTTCCCATAGCTTCTTGGAGCGGCAACGTCAAGGCAGATCAGATCACCTTTGTTGCAGGTAGGTATCAGAGAATATCACGTTTGTATTTGCTTTTCAGGTGCAAGTGAGGTCCCCTGGTGCATGCATGTGTGCGCTCTCTCCCTATTCACACCAGTTATCTTCTGAGTCATACATGTGTCCCATCTCCAATGTTTACCAGTTGTTGGTAACGGAGTTTATGCAAGGTGGCTGGTATGCCCCTTGTACAGGAAGCTTAAAACGAGGATGTGGTTAAGACGTGGTTGAGCATGTTTGTCTACGATATCCTTCAAGACGATCTGTTGTAAAAGTGACATGGGGTTGATTTGAGGTTAGGCTTATGCACGGGAGAATGTTGGCTCAATCCATATGTCAGTTCAACAGCTTGCCTGCATTCCTCTACTTAACACCAGATCATGGCATGTATGTTTATTGTTCCATGCCCTAGTGAGTTTTCAATCCTGGTGAGCAAACTCGCAACGAAATGTGTTTATTCCCGTATGCAAACCCACCTTGCCACTGTACAGGGAATGTGCGTAAGCGGCAGTATGTCCCTGCACGCTCTTACGGGTTGGATGGGCCCTATACTGAGTACCACAGGGACACTACACAACAATGGTGTGAGGAAAGGTGCAACTCAGTTGCTGGCTGTACTGCTTTTATCTTTGGGCAATTTTGGGGTTGGTGTGCCAACTGCTGCCAATTGAGGGGGACTGTGGAAAACCTTTGGTATGGGGACTTCTACTCTGGGCAAACATCCTACATTCTTGTGGATCGAAGCTACATGCCCGTGCTGCGCTCCACCGTTGAACCACAAGCTAGATACATAGCCAACTGGTGGGGGGGCGTCACACAAGCTTCTTGCCAGGCCAGGTGTGATGCTCTGGAGAGCTGCTCCGCATATCAGTATTCAATGAGTGAGGAGAAATGTGCACTGTATGAGAGGAGCAGTGGCGCACCGCTGCAGCCTCAAGAGGACAGCATCAGTTTTCTGCTCGCAGATTCCAAACTCCGAACCCCTGGTAAGTCTTGCTTATTGTGACAGCAGCTCTTCTGGTGGACTTCTTGGCCTGCAATATTTCAGTTATCCTGCGAGTATTGGACGCTATCTACTATGCTCAGCCGTTGTGTGGCATCTAACAACAAGCTTCCAAGTTTGATGGCAGCTTTGATCTCGATCACCTAGTGCCAGCAAGACCTATGCTTGTAGCTGCAGCCAACAGCCATGGATTGTATGGCAGTATTTACTGCTGCATGGCACGTTACCTATGCATAAGGTGCTTGGCTGCTAGTCCTGTCGTGTGTGCTTCTGCTGTGTAATACCATATGATGTCTTAACTGTCACTTACACGTATACTTTGGGCTAATGTCAGTTGCTTCGACTGCACTCAATGAATGGAGTATGTCCATGCTCCAGTGTCTTCATTCTGCATCTGTTTTTTAGATGCCGTGTGCATTTGTGACGGGGGATGTACCCAGTATTGCTGGCCTGTTTCTCCCGAATCCAAGCTGGATATTCTTGAATTAGCATATGATTGCTTCACTTTCCCTTTAACAGGCAGTTTCACCAGACAGCAGTATGTTCCTTCAGTTGGCTACAAAATGGACGGCCTTGACCTGGAACTATTCAAGGACACTACTCAAGCATGGTGCGAAGAGAGGTGCAACTCGTTGGCAGAATGTGCTGCATACATGTTTGGCAATTCTACCTGGAGTTGGAAAAATGTTTGCTGGCTGAAGGGCAGCGTCACACCCTTAATGATCGACGACATTGGCCTAGTTGTGTACACAACTGTGGGTCGGAGTTACACGCCGTCAGTGGGATATACTGTAATGGATGATGATCTGGACTTCTACCCCGACACAACACAGCCTTGGTGCCAGGCAAAGTGTGATGCTGTTGTGGGCTGCAAGGCCTTTGTGTTTGGTGCTCCTGGTAGCGGTGGATGTAACAACTGCTGCAAGTTGAAACAGACAGTGACTGATCTAACCCCATCACCTGGAATGATCAGCTATATCTCTTCTGGATTGCAACCGACCCCTTCTGGTGGTGAGTGGTACTGCTAGCCCTGGCAGGTTGCAACAGCTCTATTCAATGCTGAGCACAAACTTGATGTTTCCCTGTATGATGCAATAATGCACCAGGGTACATGTTTTGGCAGAGTAACAGGGCATGTATGTTTGGGGTGCATTACTAATCCTTGCACTTGCATGAATATATGCGAGTAATCTGCAGTGACATGGCCTTATCTTGACAGTTCTGAATAGGGTTCTTACCCTATGGTGGCCAGCTTTGCTACAACCGACTCCGTCCTTTGCATGACCTGTGCCATGAACGTACATTGAACCATGCTTGGAATGAATGTATGCCTTGCCACATCAACAAAACCTGCAGCAAGTGCAGGGGGAGGCCAGCCTCCTTTCAAAGTCTTTTGCTCAAACGTACATTTGAAATGCCGAGGACATAAAGTGCGCTCAAGGGCTTACAATGTGCTTGCAAAACCCCAATGAATAGCTTTGGGCATGCAGTGTATGCATTCTAATTTGGCACACGGAGGCCCCTAAACTATGGTGCATGTATTAGAGCCGGCGCGTAACTGTAATTGGTTCCCCTTGCTCTTGAACAGGAAGCTTGATCAGACCACAATATGTGGTAGCAGCAGCCTCCGCCCTGACCGGCAGTCCTGACCTAGAACTCCACCAAAACAAGACGGAAGGATGGTGCCGAGAAAGATGCGACTCACTTTCAGCATGTGCCGCCTACATGATCGGCAATGCTACATTAAATGGTACCTGGGTTTGCACCAACTGCTGCTGGTTGAAGAATAGCTTGATGCCAATGACCACCAATGCGTGCAGGACTCCGGACGTACGCACTGTTTGTAGATGTGGTCAAAGCTTTCCCATCAGTCTGGCGGGACGGGCTCTGGTACAAGCTCTGGGAGATGGGCATTAGGGGTAAGATGTTTAGGGTTCTTGTACATCTATACGATAGCCTCTCTAGATGTGCCTTGCATAATGGAGAGTCATCAGAATACTTTTCTAGCGATTTAGGCTTAGCGGAAGGGGACCCGCTATCACCACTGTTGTATACTTTGTTCATCAACGGTCTCCTAAAAGAGATATGGGAAAAGCACCCGGGGGTTCCCCTACCAAAAGAGGTAGATAATAGTGGTAGTGGGGAACAGGGCATAGGAAGGGCTGATGAGAGTAACATTGAAGGTAGATCAAAGTTGGTAGCACTAATGCTCGCTGACGACCTTGTAGGGCTTGCAGAATCGCAGGAAGAGCTTCAGAAGATGGCTGACACGATTCATGCCTACAGTCGTAAGTGGCGTTTTAAGCTGAGCCCAACTAAAAGTGCTGTTGTTGTGTTTGGTCCTTTGCCCCCCAATAAAGAGTCCCCAAAGGTAAGTTTTAGCAGTGAGAATTTGCCAGTACTAGATGCATATACATACTTGGGGATTGTTTTCACTAGTGATTGCAAATGGGACGCTCACATTGCAGGTATGATTGAAAAAGCTACAGCCTCCATTAATGCATTGCAAACATTCTTCCAGAATCGTCATGTAAGCTTTGAGGTTAAGAGAGCCATGCTGCTGGCTTTGATAAGACCAAGGGTTGAGTATGGTTCTGAGGTATGGTGGGCATCATCCCAGCAGACAAATACCATAGAGTCTAAGATCCAAATAGAGGTTTTGAAGAGATCACTGCATTGCAAGCCAAACATCTGCCATGAGGTATTGAGGGCAGAAGCTGGTGTTAGACCTCTATCTAGCTGGTTGGACCAGAGGAAGGTTGAATGGTGGTTCAAATTACAGCAAAAGGATACTACTAGCTTTAGCAGGCAGGCACTTGAAGCATCTTGGCCAAGCCACAGGAATTATACTTCTTGGCAGAAGAGGTTCAATAAACTCAGGGCTGAACTAGGCATGCAGGAGGAAACCTTACAAGCAAGAGTGAGAGAGGGACACCTACCTAGCTTCAGGGCATATGTCAGGTGGAGTATATATGAAAGAGACAGGGCTGTTCGGGAGGAGGGTGCTAGGAATAAATCTACTTTAGCGACATATATGCAGCATTACAATGACGATATCAATTATTTCAAGCCGCAGCCATATCTGTGCACAGGCCCTCTGAGCAAAGGCATGGAACTCATTATGCAGCTGCGTGCAGGTATTCTTCCTCTCAACGCTATGACAGCAAAATTCGGTAGGCAGAGCGCTAGCAGGCAAAGTGCACGTAGGGAGTGCTGCAAGTCCTGTGATCTTGGCCCTGAATTGGGAGGTGAAGTTGAGTCTCCTGAACACTTCTTGTTTGACTGTCCTGTTTACCAGGCACAAAGGCAAAAGCTGTGGGAGAAGCTGACTTCTGACCCTGATGTTGCTGCAAAATGTCAGATATTGGATGGCAAATCTGATGAGGAGAAGCTGCATAGCATGCTTAATGAAGAGTTCTGGGGTGTAGACGTCGATGAGGAGTCTGGCTTAGTATATGGCCCTTTCAAGCATGCATTTAAGTGTATAGCTAAATATGTTGCAGCTGCTTGGAAGATTAGGAATGCTTATGCTCACCCTTCTGATGTGGCGTGAGGTCCAACCAATGGGGTTTGTTACCAACTATTGCTTGCACCCGGGCTTACAAGCCCTCCTTGCTTTCTCAAGTAGGAGGGAGGCTCTTACCCCCATTGGGGCAGTGGAGGTTTTGGGTGATTTTGACCTAGCTGCTGGACCTCATGTTTAGGCATGCATATATTGTCATACATGTCGAAGTTTACCCGTATTCTGTTCCACCTCGCTGCTCTTTGTGACAGCTTGAGGTGCGGGGCCTATGGCACTTATTGCTATGGCATATCATGAAATGTAATAAAAAAAAAACCCGAGCCTGACAGTGTATTTACGAATTGGCCGGAGCTACACCCCGTCAGTGAGCTTCACTATAGAAGGGGAGGATCTTCAATATGTGACAGACACGACACAGCCTTGGTGTCAGGCCAAATGTGATACTGTTGTGGACTGCAAGGCCTTTGTGTTTGGTACACCCGGTACTGGGGAATGCAAAAACTGTTGTTGGTTGAAACGCACGGTAAATGAGCTGACACCTTCACCTGGACTCGTCAGCTATGTGTCGTCTTCTTCCCAACCTGTGCCTTCTGGTGAGTATCGCTTCACTGTGTAAGCCGTTGTCCTGATAAAGAAGGTACAGCTATACCACGATTAGTGCTAAGCAGGCAAGCGGCATAGAGAATTGCCGTTTGTTAGGTGAGTCAGCTGCAGGATGTTCTTACCTCCTTAGAAGTGAAGCTGGAACATCCATAATTTCCTACAGGCGATGCCTGCACACTATTAATCCACATATGTCTGTAAACACTGTACACGAGCTTTACCTTTAGTCGTAGCATCAGGATTTGGTTCCCTGGAATTCATGTTGGGCATAAGTGAGCATCCCAAACAAGCAGCACATGTTTGAGAGGAGATGGTGCAATTCCGCAATACTACAATGTGACCAGCATCAATCAATCAATCAAAACGCAAGACCAGCAATGCCAATGGCCAAACAAACCTAGGCCACAAACACAAGGCTCCTGATCACAATCACGAAGCCACACAACCGATGGTGGATTTGCCACACACAAGGTGAGGCTAGATGCAACGGCGTGCACACCAAGGGGAAACAAACACCACCACTAAAACCCAAAACCTGCTCCACTTCCATCACACATGGGTGGCGGGGAGGCAGCAGGATCAAGCACCACCCTAGTAGGGGCTGGAGGTGGCTCCCACCACCTAGGTACTGGTGAACCACCATCCTCCCAGCCACTGAAAGGCACCACATAGCGCTCCACATGCTTATCAATAGCTTGCTTAGTGCGCCTTCTACACCTCACTAACCGTTGGCTTTCCCAAGGGTGCGTAAGATCCCACAACCTCTTCCTCCAAGCACTCTTAATCTGACATGAAGCCTCCCAGCTCCCCTCATCTTGACCAAGCACCTTCAGATCTGCACACACGCATTTCTCCCAGGTATGGCGAGGCCTACCCACTGGCCTCGTCATGTCACCATGTAATGAAGAGAACAACGCAATATGCGGCAACCTGCCCTCCTCCATGCGGCCCACATGCCCCAGCCACCTCAGCCTATTTGCTGTGATGTATGCTGACAAGGTGGCTACCCCACATGATTTCCTGATATGCTCATTGGTGTGCCGATCTGACAGCCTGACCCCCAGGATGCTCCTAAGGCAGCTAGAGTGCACCCGCTCAAGCTTTTGCGATTGCACTTTGGTCAGGGACCAACACTCACTCCCGAACAGCAGAATTGGCAACACATATGCCTTGTAACACTTCACCTTCGTAGCCAATGACAGATGCTTGGTACCCCACATCTTTTCAAACTGCTTAAACCTCCCCACAGCCTTACCCCTCCTGATATTCAACTCCACATCCAACCTGCCATCAGTCACAAGCACACTTCCCAAGTACTTGAACTGTGACACCTCTTTTACCACACCCTCACTGATAACCACCTCTGGTCCTTGCTGCACTGGCACATCCCCCTCCTTCCAATCCTTGTCAATGGACAGGATCTCAGTCTTGCTTGCATTGATGCGCAACCCAAGACTAGCAGCAACCTTGTCCATCACCTGCAGCATGACCACCAACTCCTCCCTGCTGGGACTTAGCAACACCATATCATCTGCATACAGCAGAACAGACAACAGCTCCACACACCCACCACTACCACACCCATCACGCTCAAGTTTCCCATCTGCATGATAGGCTAGCTTCACCCCACATCCCTCCGGCATCTGAGCCATTGCCTGCCGAACCACAAAGTCCATGTAGATGTTGAACAGCAAGGGAGCAATGACACATCCCTGCCGCACCCCGCCATGCACATCAAACCACTCAGACACCACACCACCCATCCTAACAGCAGCCTGTGTGCCAGTATGCAAGTCCATCAGCAACTCTATCAGCTTTGTGTGTACCCCGTACACATGCAGGATGCGCCATAGCGTGTCTCGCGGTACAGAATCATATGCCTTACGCAAATCCACAAAAGCCATGAATAGAGGCTGATCGAATGCTACAGACTTAGAGATGACCTGGCGTATGGTGAACAGAGCATCAGTGAGGCCCCTCCCCTTCCTAAAAGCAGACTGGTTATCAAGCAGTTGTGCATCGATATGAGAACTGATCTTAGCCAAAATGACCAAGACATACACCTTCCCCGGTATACTTAGCAAGCTTATCCCCCTATAGCTATCTCTCACTTTGCGCTCTCCTTTGCCTTTATACAGTGCCACCAACAGTGCACGTTTCCACTCTACTGGCGCTTTCCCTGACTCCCACACCGCCACAATGACCCTGTGCAACCATTTCAGCATGGTCCCACTGAGCTTTAGCATAGGCGCTGCGATACCATCAACCCCAGGAGCTGCCCCATTTCGACAGGCAAAGACAGCTTCTTCAACCTCCTGCACAGTAGGTGGCTGAGCTGCTGCTTCACTCTGCTGGTTTGACCAGCATGCTGGAATCGAACATTTTGCAATGGATGGCACGCCCTCATTCTTAAACAGGACGCTCGGCTAGAAGGGACTATTCAGCTTCAATGGGCTATGATCTGAGCAGCCCTGATTTTGAGCTTCATCGGGAGACAAGCCAATCATGGTGCCAGGAAAGGTGCAACTCAGTAGCAGGCTGTGCAGCTTACACAGTTGGTAATGCCAGCTGGGGCTGCGTCAATTGCTGCTGGCTGAAGAGTGCTCTTGAGCCTTTGATTAAGCGCTCTGGTCGGATGACTGTCTACATGCCTCTGACTCGGAAGTACAACCCTTCACCAGGGACCACCCTCACTGGTGAAGATATAGACTTCTTCAGAGATACAACACAGGCTTGGTGCCAGGCAAAGTGTGATACGGTCGCTGCCTGCCAGGCCTTTGTGTCTGGTACGCTCGATATTGGTGACTGTGTCAACTGCTGCTGGTTGAAACACACAGTGACTGGGAAACCACAAGGGAGCCCCGGCACTACAAGCTACCTCCGTGCCAGTTCTGTACCTTCACCCTTTGGTGAGTATGCACAGCTATCGTATGGCATGCTTAGAGCAAAAGTGCCAGCTTGAGAGTTCTCGAGGTATTCCTTCAAGTACATGTTACGCCAGTCAGATTGAAGGTGCCGAGGTACCATCCTCCCGCAGCTAACTAGCACACTCATGAAGCATACAACAGCGGGTTGCACATAGTCATTGCTGCTAGTTACTTACCTGCCGCTTGTCTGTCTTGCTCCAGCACAACCCACAAGGAACTTCACGGTGAAGTTCACTTCTGATGGTCTATTCCAAGGACGTGGCTTCTTTCTCCGGTTCAATGTGACACCAAAGGTAGCTGAGGAGGAGCAGTGGACTGCACCAATGAACCAGCCAACCAACCCCAGCAGCTCCAGACCCGTAGCGGCTTGTCAAGACAAGAGCCTGGATCTCAGTAATGCACCCATCAAGAGAGGCTGGTGGTCCAATGCATACGACTGGATTCTTGGAAACCCTTGGTACTCAGGTAATGATGGACTCAAACTAGCCCAACTACTTGTACAACTGCACTGAGATTGCTGGATTGCTTCTCTGCAGTACTTCGGACATCTGTTTCAGTGGGAGGCACACTCCCGCTCTGTCACGGGTGGATAGATCTTTGCTTGCAAGGTTCTTATCATTCTTCATCCTGCTTACACCAAACACAGCATTCTGTGTGGGCTTAATGTAAGGGCCTAAGATTAAGCCCTTCTGTTGGAAGGCCCCCAGTGCCCACAACTTCTAGAGACCAGCTGCAGTCACCCAGCGTGACAATGATTGGCAGCAAAGCGTTACAAGCTGATCCTTTACAGCCTAATCTAAGTGCAAAACCAGCATCAGGTTGAGTGACTCTGGCATGTACTAGGCCTAGTCATCAAGAATGCAGACCACATCCCTTCGCTATAAGACAGCAAGCATTGTTTGTTACACAGAGAGACGGGGGTAAGCCCGGTACCAGATAAGGTGGTCCTAAACACACCCCTCCTCTTTTCTCCCTTTGTACCTCTTGTGCTTGCTCCTTGAACTGGCGCATGTGCCGGGCTAAGCCATAGCATTTGGTTACTTTGGCTTTTGCATTTCATAGCAGAACGAATGATACTGCCCCGGTCAGGCCAGGCAGGTGATTTAACAAATACCCGTAGTGTCCATTTCAGCGTCCAATCCTTTCACCAGCAGCTGATTCATAGGTTGCTTTCTGCAGGTGCCACTACTCCTACCATACCACCTTCACTTGAGGGCGATCCGCCATGGTACATAAGGGATTACGGCAGGTACGCGCCCGATGCTCGCTGCAGCATGCGGGTCACTCTGCCTGCCAACTCTGCCCTTAATGTGACTGTGGTCCACATGGAGACAGAGCAAGCGCGTGATGAGCTGCTGGTGTATGATCACTCAATCCCCTGGCTGGCAGACCCCTCTTACACTTTGTCAGAGCCACCTACAAGGAGGCACTCAGGCAGCATGGTCTGGTACAATTACACTGTGCAGCCCCGTGAGGGTAGTGAGAGCAATCCAGGTAGGTGCCAGCTCCCAGCCTCTGAACATTCTGGACGGGAGACACTTGGGTACACTTGTATGAGCTCCATCTGGCAGCTAGGCTTCAGGTGCCCTTCAGAATCAGATTTGCAGATGGCGAGTGCTGACTACTGATCTGACAGGTCGCTAGTAAGTAAAACAGAAGGTGCATATCCAAAAGATGTGCACGGTGCCTTAACTTAAATGAACAAGGCTCCTTTTACCTGTCAAAAAAGGGTCACCATCCAGGATAGGCATTTGGTTGCAGATTAGTTTGGTTCATGGCTGAGCGCGGCACTGGAACTATGCAGAAGTTTTTGTTGACTATATTGACTGTGCTGATGGGTGAGAGGTTAGCAAACATGCGAGAGAGCAGCTGTCTAACAGAAGGTTAAAACTTGCACTATGCTCTGCCTAGGACATTATGCATTATTCTGGCAGAACTTTGTGTCCTGGTGATCCACTGAACACAGACACATCTAAGCATTTCCCTTGTCTACGTGCCTGCAGAGGTGGTGTTCCTGTTCACTGCTGACTCCACCATCCAGAACCTGGGTTTTTTTATCACCTTCCAAGCTGTCAGCTGGCGTGAAGATGAAGGATGGATTGCCTGGACCAAAAGCACCACGCCAAGTGCCACTCCCTTGCCTTCTCCCAGCCTGAGTGCAACGTGGGAGACAAGCAGCTGGTGGAACAACACTGCCTCTTTTGAGGAGACTAGCACAATAGAAAGCTGCTCTGGCATGGTGATGGTGGACTTCACTGCAGCTGGTGCCAGGACTACCACCTGGTGGTCCAGCAGGTTTGCTCCTGGTAAGCTACGGTCTGAGCCTGGCGATAATGTCACGTCTTGCTTATGTCATGGCTGCTTACAATGTTACTCAGCATCTGGATCATTTGTGATGCTCTATGGGTATGTTCAGATTCCTCCAATGTCTTGTGCCACTGGAGCCACCAATCGCCAGGCACGCATACTTCATTGGGCATTGTGCTGGGTCATAACTTCAGTCTCGTTATTGCTGCAGGCATTGCAACGTCTATGCCTATGCCTAAGAGCACTGGCGTGGAACAGGTACCTGCTTGGCTCAATGGGGCGGCTTACCCTGCTGGTGCCAACTGTACCTTGGGTATCAGAGTACACCCTGGCAGCCATGTGGAGCTGAGGCTGGTGTACATGAAGACTGAATATCCTTATGACTATTTACAAGTGTATGACATGGCAGCTGAAGGCAGCATGGAGCTCTCAAACCCCATGGAAACCTTGTCAGGAGAGCAGACTGGGCGGGTAATTGCGTGGACGCCCAGCAAAGGTGAGATGTGGTTTGTGGTGATGACAGCCACGCTATGCGCAGGGACAACTGGAAAGGATTCAGCTCGGACACAAGGGAGGGTTTGCAGCAGACTTTGAGCATACGGGTTTGTTGCCTCCCAGAAGAGCACTGAGCAAGAGTATCTATGCTGCCGTCTGCAACAGGATCTGCAGAGGCTCCCAGGGTGTTTCAAGTCTGAGCTTTGACTGTTCCTTTGATGCTTAGTTGGGTTAACCGTATGTGTCTTACTCCTGTTCCCCCTGCAGGGTATGCCTACGTCAGGTTCACCTCGGACTCCTCAGTCCAACTCCCAGGTTTTGTACTGCAGTTGAGTGTGCAAGCCACTCAAAATGCACTCCAGAATGTGACAGGCACTTTCTATGAGCCTATGGATGTTGTGGCAACCTTTGTGCACAGTGCCAGTCAGGAGAACACCAGGCTGTACCCAGGAGATGTGCTGAAAGTGTTCATGAAGCCTAATAGGACTTCCCAGGAGCTTGAGGTGGGTATGTTGTAGAAGCATGATGAGCATTCCTGCATGGAGCAAAGGCCAGCCCTTGTTGCATGGATGGCCTGCAATAAGAAAGCATTAGGTCGCAGCTGCTGCAACAAGTTTTGTCTGCACCGCCACCACATTGTGCTTTATCTAAGCTTGTTGCCTGACGATCACAGTAATAGGTTGACCCCATGCATGTCACACCAGACATCCTTGTCAGACGTCTTGTGAATTAGTTTGAAGTAACTTCAAAGCTTATCTACTTTTGTTTTTGGTTGTTTGTTTGTTGCAGGGGCCCTTATTTGCTATGGAGCTGCAAGACTGCACCCTTAATGGCATCAAGTTCCCACGCACAGACTCTTTCTATGGGTCACAACTGCACATCTATAACTCCACAGACACAGAGAATCCTTGGTACAGTTCTGGCCTTACTGCTTGGGCTCTGTGGTATGAAATCGGGGAGGAAGACAACCCTTTTTCTAGCTCTGATTTCTGCATACAGTAAGTGCAAACCTCTACCAAGGACCTCATAGCACTTAGAGCTCCTCAGAGGCCCTCTGATATGGACCACCACATAGGGGCTGGTCACTAGTTCTCTTTCAAGCACATATGTAGATACCTCTACAACAACTACCCTGTTTATGCCTCTGTCCACCCCATATGAACAAGGCATCCACTGTGTTGACTCTGTGCTCACGTAAGCAGATGTGCATTTTGATATATTTGTCAATCAGATCAACTAAGGTTGTTGGTTGCTTTTCCGTTGACTCTGTGAAACGCATAAATTGATCTAGACCCTGCGGTGATTGCAACATGTCTTTCCCAAAAGGTACCCTATTTTGCTTCCCATCCCACTGCAGATGCAGGGTGCAGCAGGTGAATGGCCCTGATTGGTTGCCAAGGTGCACCCGCTCCGCAAATGGCACATTGGAGAGATGCACCTTGGAGCCTCCACTGGGTGGCAAGCGCTTTTATGGGGTAGTGTCAGGGAATCTTTCCTTGCCAGCATTCTTCCAGCCTGAGACTAACTCAACCTGCAATCTGAATCGTGAGGCGTGTGCCTGTGTAATGCCAACAGGACAGACTGGGGGCTACTATGGTAAGCAACATGTAACTGGCATGATGTGGGATGTAGGCAATGTGAACACAAAGGAAACCATGTGCCTCCACCAGCTACCAGCTGCTGCATTGACTGTGGCATCTCTGGATGCAGAAGTACTGTGCAATGATCCTGCTGGTTGCAGTGCTAATTGATCCATTGGTCATTTAGGCACAATGCCTTGCCTCGACAGTCCCTTGCATGAGCTACATACTGCCAGCACAATCCCTGTACTTCTTCAGTCCTTTTTGACATTTGCAAGGTTACTAACATTGTTCAAGGAGGACCACTTGCACAGCAACCCCCAGAGACACTGCAAAACCCTGGTCCTAAAGACTAATATCAGCGTCGTGAATCGTCTCGCTTATGAGAGACCCTGCAGACTGCGCCCAGTTAATAGGCTTGACATCAACAGACACAAGCAAAAAGCAAAGAAACAATTTCTATGTACCTTGGGTCTGTGATAACATGTCCATCCCTTGAATCCTGTTGCCTCCTCCTCTCCACTGTAGGCAACTACAGCAACCCCTGGAACCCTGTGCCAATACCAGATGCTTGGTGGAACAGCACTTCTGGTGGCACCTGGTATGGTACCAACGGGAGCAGCATCTTCCAGATTTATGAACCGAGCCAGGGGTACCCACCCTTGGATGACCTGGAGGCAAGTACTTACTGATAATGGTGCCAGCTGCTTAATTGGGCATATGCACGGGCAGTGGCATGTTTGGTGCGCTGAGGACAATTAGTCCTTTCTTTTGGACTTTTGTCACACCTTGCACTTGCAGCAACTGGCAGCACTGCTGCAGGGTTTGGTAGTCAGTCCTCGCCTCTGTGATGTGACCATCTTTTTGTGCCTCACAACCATTGCCCAAGTCCTGAATCAGTGCTTCATTGTGTATCTGATGTATTGGTGTGTCAATCTGCTGCTTGCAAAGCATGCTTTGCCTTCTTTGCTGCTAAATTGCTGCAGGACCCAGACATGCAGAGTGGGCAAGCCCAATTGAATGCCACAGCTGGCATCCAGACCATGCAACTCAGCTCTCCAAGGGAATGTCCTTCCTTTGCTTCTGGAGACCCTTGCTGTCTGCCAGACCTTGTGCAGCTTCCATGGAACACTACAGAAACAGCCTGCAGTGTCCGGCATGGATGGATGGTTCCACAAGGGTACATGGGAGGAATCCTGAAAGGTGCCATCTGTGCTGCTAAGTATTCATGCACCCGAGTTAACAACCCTTGCGCTCCATATTCTACCAGCCCGGGGCTGTGCAAGACAGTAACTGGCTGCTCATACTCCCTGGATGTGGATCCTGAGGTGAGAAGCTAGGCCCCTCATCTCTTGCATGTTTTGTAATTGCTGCAACGTGCACATGAACTGTGCAGCAAGTGGCAGATTCTGCCCAAGGCATGTACTGGCATTAGCAAGCCTCACTGCAGCTGAACAGCCTTTTTGAATCCATGTAAGTAATGGCTCAAGGATAGTTTCTGATGACCTGCCTCGTCTAACCCATATCAACCTGGGTAATGAATGTGCAGGACGGCAGTACTGAAGGCCTCTGCACACCAATAGGCGGCAACATCTGCCAGCACCTGAGCACAGAAGATGACTGCTCTACAGCAGCAACACATGGCTGTGCTTGGGCCCCGGATTGCCAGTCTGACATGTGCAGCACAGCTGCTGCTGGAGACCTCTGCTGCCCCTTGGCAGCCCAGGGGATGTCAGCCTGTGCTGCAGAGCCTTCTTGCATGCCTGGATGGCACTGCTTGCCCAGTATTGACGATTGTGCCTTACTTACAGATGCAAACCTGTGTAGATCAAAGATGCATTGTGTCTGGAGGGCACAGGCAGCGCAGCAATATGTACAGCAGAACGAGCCCCGCCTGCATGTAGGGATTGAATGCAAAACAGAAGCAGGAGGGATCATGTCTATCTGTGACTCTTCGCGTACGCGCATGTTACATCCTTGCTTAACGAGGTTGCGATGCCAGCTCCTCGGCGGGATGTAACTGTGCTGAGACTATAGATACCCCCCTCCTTAGCAGACAGCTTCCGTGGCAGCCTTTCATTTGCAGCTCTCAATACTCCAGACAACCTACCTGACCATCTCCACGCCTCTGCTGCGTTGATTTCAAAAACGCAGCCGATTCAGCCCACGCGCCATATCTATAGGGGGTTAGAACTAGAATTCTGGTGAACAGGGACTTACATCGCCCTGCGAACCGCTCACTACCTTCCAAAGGCCAGCGTGCGCGGGAAAGCTCATCTTCCCTAGTCGCTGGACTTGAACGTGACTCTGTCTGAGCTACCAGCCGGACTGAAAGCTATCGCGACCTCAGATAGAGGCAAAGACTCCAAAGAACCAGTCCCTCAGCGGTCAGCGACTTGCCTGGACAAGTTTAGCTGAAGCCAGTCCATCTCCTCGGGCCGGGCCCAGCAGGCTAACACAGGAGCAGAGATTCTCAAGGGCAGAGCTGCACGGAGAAATAAACCTACCATATCTGAAGCAGCTGCAACATACGTGGGCTTGTGGCAGTAAACCGTGACAGCATAAGCAAACTCATATGAGGAGAGATCCCTGACATCCACGAAGGAAAACCGAGATGACGCGAAGAGCACCAGCTTTTCTGCTGGCCACTCTTCTTGTCATCCAGTTTGGCATTTCCGGGCATGAGAACCATGACTACAAGCCCATGCTGGAGCCGCAGCGCTACTACTGTTTCATAAGTAACTTAGTTGCCCATAATTCCATGCCCTACCCAAGCCTGAGCAGCCACATCCCCCCAACAGCATACGTTACCATTGCCACGGGGCAGGGAACCTCTGGCCAAATTCAGCAGGCAGGTATCAACAGCAGCATACACATCCCCCCAACAGCATATGTTACCATTGCCACGGGGCGGGGTACCTATGCCCAAATTCAGCAGGCAGAAATCAGCAGCAATATTAACATGCCCCCAACTTCATGTGTCACCAGTGCCACGGGGTGGGGAACCTATGCCCAAAGTTCAACTAGGACCAGCAGAACCATCCTGATCCTTACTAAATGCGAAACTCAGACCAACGAGTTCATATCAGACCAGACTAACAACAGCTCCATGGAACTTTCAAACCGTGTGGAACAAAAAAAAAAAAAAAAAAAAAGAACAACCAGACTCACCTCCCTTATTGCCCATGGCTCCCAAGACCCTGCTCACCCATCTCCTGCTCTTTACCACTCTGGCTCTCCTCAGCACACTGATACTGCTGTCACTTTCTGACCTTTATGAGAGCTGTAGATATTTGTATAACCCCACGTACACAGTCGAACATGCCAAACCACGAAGGCGAAATGCCACAAGGAAAAGAAATTCCAGCCAGCGCACCGGCCTAGAAAGCGTCAAATGTGCCAGAAACAGCATGGAATCCTTGAAGCAAAGGCTGCAAGATAGACATGTCATGCATTATCAACTTCGCCTACACATGGACATGCAGCACCCTCACTACCTCAAACGAGCCATTGCAAAGCAAGTGAGGCGCTGCATCAAACGCAGCAATGGCTACTTGGAACGCGAAGCCTACAGAATCTACAGATACAACACTGTCAGATATATTGGCCCAACACCACCTGCACAGGCTAAAACTCCACAAACTGCAAACTTCAAGCTGCATGATAGTAAAGCAGCATTGACATCCTGCCCAGTAAAGGCTGCCCCATGTTCCCATTTCAGTGCAACTGCCCACAAGAACCCATGCAGCCTGCCGCATGAGACCCAACCGCAAACTGCTGTCACCTGCCAGGATGGTGTCATCCACCCTCAGACTGTGCCCAATGCTCCTTTCCTGAAGAAACAGCGGCTAGGAAAGAGCGCATGTCACCATAACACTTGCTGCAACCCAAAGTGTCAAGGGCACTGCCAGAATTTCAGAACACTCTGCCCAGAGGGCCTCAATCGACCCGCAGCACGCACGACCTATGAACAACTGCATGGACTGGCACATCACCAAGTCCAGCTCGCATGCTGCCAGCAACCAAAAAGTGCCTGGGTGTACTGCCCCACTTACCTGCTGAGTATGCCTAACCTGGAAGACAGGCTGATTCCCATGTGGTTCAATGATCTCTTCAACCTCCTTCAGGACAATGCACATGCGCATCTGTATCTGGCAATGCCAGCCAAAGATCCTCCAGACCTGAGCGTCCGTCCTTGTAGAGGCTGGGCCTGGGTCCCTGCAGACTACTTCCTCCGCTGCTTCCACATAACCTCGACCAAGCAGGCCCTCCATGAGCATAGACTATATGACCGAAAACTGCCTCAAAGTGCACGGCAATGGCTACGCCAACCTATCCCGGCGACAGCAGAAAAGCAAAGCGACCACATGGAGGCAGGAGAAGCAATGTCTTTACACTACGTCGAGTCGAAGCTGTGCGAGTATGCAGTGCACAGAGCGGTCCTGGACAGACAAGATGCTGCCGCAGCAGAGCTCCTTGGCGAAGAATTGCAGAATGAGAGCCACGGCCAAGCAGATCCTAGACCCAGGGTGTATACCACTATACCGCGGGAGCAGGACAGTCTGAGAACGTTCCAGGGAACTTCAACAGGAGCTTCTTGCGGAGTGCTCTGCCTTGTCCCTCCCCCTATGCCAAGCATGCAAGGTGCAGGCAAGACTTCTAAAACACCACAGACACGAGGCCCCAAAGCTCCCCACACGCTAAAACGCAGGTCGAAGCCGGAGCAGGGTATGCGACGGATCAATGCAATGCTTGGAGCAGCAGTCCCTGGATTGGCCCCAGGCAGCACTGGCAATGCACCAACCAAACAGAACCCATTTAAAACAGCTGCCCCTCAGCCGCATAACATTGCAGCAGCCCCGCACATCTCCAGAAACGGTCTTCAACACCGCCCGGACCCCATTGTCGAACCTGATAGTGAGGACGAAGATGTTATCATGATCGATCAAGATATGGAAGGCCTCAGCGAACCTTACCATAAACCTTTCAGTCCCAATTGGGGAGATGCAGATGCTCAGCGTCACCAGGTTAGTCCCACCTCACACACACAGTGGGTTACACCAGAAACTGTAGGACTGTATTGCCAAGAGCAAGATCGCGGGAATTGTGCACTGCATGCACTCAATGCTATGGCAGGCAGAGCGATCATCACTCCAGATGAAGCCCAAGCACTACTCCGACATCCACAAGTCCCAAGACCAGCATACAGCGATAGGCCTGACTGCAATGCCGACGGCTGGTTCAGATGGGAGGCTATCAACAAGCTCCCATACTACACAACAACCATAGACTTGACCCTTCTTGTCCTAAGGAACCCTCAAAACCACCCACAGCACTCTGTCAGTACTAGCTCAGCAAAGGCACGGATACTCGCCCTGGCACCGCAAGGATGTAATGCATTGTTCCTGCATAGACCAGGCCACTTCATATGCTGGAAACGCAGCCCTATAAACGGCAAATGGTACAGCCTGGACTCAATCCCCTATGCAACAACACGCACAATAAAGGAGTTGACTGATGCCGACTGGGCAGCATTCAATGGCACGATCAGTACAACCATAGCGGCTGATGCATACCTCCACAACGCCACTGGGTTAACTCTGTACAAACACAGGTATACGCCGTCCCCGGCAAACAGAAGTCACATGCAATATGTGGACCTAGCAGGCATTGAGCTCCATAAAGCAGCCCAACCCAGCGCCCTGCTGCTGCATGGATTGAGCAGGATACAGAGCGAGCCCGTGCCCGGGCCCAGAGAATAGCACAGGCCCGAGCTGGAACATCTAAACAGCTCCCAAAAAGCAAGCCTGCACAGTGCGGCATAGCACCACAGACAGCCCAGGCTGCCCTGCAGCCCTCCCAGACCCAGAAAAAACCTACCATTGCAGCCAAGAAACAAACAGAGGCACGCCACCGTCACAGCCCTTGGAGGCCCGCAACCCTACTGAACATTAGAGTGTGCAGTCAAGTTGCCAGTCACTGTGGGCTGCACGCATTAGAAGCCATGGTAGGACAGGTCATTGCCACTCCACGAGAGGTCACCATGTACCTTCAAGAGACCTGGCCTGCAGGGGAGGATAAGGAAGGGCAGGAGGGTGATCACTACTCCACACAAGGCAACTACTCAGATCTTGCACTGCAACGCATTCTGTATTGGTTTTGGTGCAGGAGGGCTTGCCAAGGAACTGAATTTTTGGAGATGCACGTGGTATCTGGCCATGAACAGCTGCAAACGGGCAATTCTAACGAAGCAATCATACGACTGCTACACCAGGCCGAGGCTTTCATGGTAAACTATACAATTCATCCATCCGCTGGGCAGGATAGTGGCAGACACTGGCATGTTGTGAGAAAGGGAAGGACTGACAATGGCCCTACACCTGACTGGTATCTAGTTGACTCCCTGGACCAGGCTGCCCATCCAGGCCACGTGAAAGTCATGACGGAGGCCGACTGGAAGAATATCCATGGCACTCTATACATCATCAAACAAAGCACAGAAAAACAAATGCTAGATTCATGTGAATTCACCGATGAGGAACTACTAGCACATCAAGAGAGACTTGAAGGAGAGGAAGCACGAACAGCTCACACCTACATAAGAGAGCCAAGCAACCCGGCCCCTCGGCTACATATAGAGCAGGCTCAAGCCCAACGTTCAGGCCTCACCCAGGCCCCCATCAGAAAACTGAATACGAACCCTCCAACAGAGCCGGGGCAGCGCAACGAACCTAGAAAGACCAAGGCACCAAAGCCAGCCAGCACTAATGCCAAACCCTCCAGTATCCCAGTCATAGAGAACTATTTTCACAAGCAAACACAGCCCACAGCGCACATTGAGGAGATATTGCACCCATCCCTACACTCACAGCAGGCACAGGGGCTCTGCACAGGAACCGAAATAGAAGCTCCCAATAAAGAGAGTGCTACAATCCCCAAGCTGAAAGTGATGACTCTTAATGTTCGGGGGCTGCACTCTAATCTTGAAGATGTCCTCGACGTGCTGCAAGACCACCAACCTGATGTACTCGTTCTGACAGAAACCAAACTAACAAGAAAAGCATGCAGCCAGGCATGCAAATATCTCAGTGGCCATGGATATGTACAACGACACAGCGCATGCCAGTACAATCCTAGAGCAGGAGTAACCCTACTAATCAACAAGAGTTTTGCAGACCTGGGAACTGTCGAAACAATTGACATCCCTGGGGACCTTGGTGGTTACATAAAAGCAGTGCAGCTTCGCATGGAGGTCTCTACACCGTTAACAATTGTTGGGGTATACATGCCTACCAGCCATCCCTCAGACAAGCTTGTCAAATCCCAAATCTACAGGAGAATGAAAGCACTGACAGAAACGGCCAATGACAAAGAGGAAGGTCGCCACAACATAATATTTGCAGGGGACTTCAATGCAACATTGAACAAGATGGATAGAGCAAGTGGCAATACCAACCCAATGGACAATGCTCACCAAACACAAATTAAGGAAGCCAAACTCTATACCATGGACCCTGTCCAGGCTGGTCACCCCAGGAACTACACATGGAGAAAGGGATCAGCTGAACAGCTCGCAAGCCGCATTGATGACATGTTCACAAACAATGAAGCCCTTCCAGCCTCTGCAGTCACACACATATGGGATATGACCGGCAAAGGCACAGATCATGATCTCTTGGAGGTCTGTGTTCCCTACCACAAGCTCAACATGCTCCCACCCCCACCAATCACACCTGAGAGTGCTGAGAAGGCAACCCTTGAAAAGCTAAAACGACTGACAAAACTCACAAAGGAGGAAAGGGAGGGCCTTAAGAATACAGTGGAAGAAAGGCACGGTGCAGCGTATCACCAGCTTAATGAGCATGTGCAACGCTTACTGCATACTGATGTGTACCCACATTGGGAGCGCCTATCTAGTGGAGACCCCGCAAGCATGGGACCCCTCCGCGCGCTTCATCTTGGAAGTGCAGCTGACCCTGCCGCTCAACGGGAGCTTATGGAAGAGCTGAACACCCAGATGGCTGACCTGCTGCTGCAGACTCGGGACACCATGCTAGCAGAAGGTCCAACCACCATGACAAATCCAAAGGACACCACTATCGGCCCAGACTTGTGTCACTCCAACGCGATGGCCTGATTAAGCTACGCAAGAAGGTAGTCCACGCCCTGAGACAAGAGAATGTGGAGGAAGCACAGCTGCCCGCAGAAGTGTGCAAAGCAGTTGAAGCACTGAACAGAACAGATGTGCGCAGCGGCAGTTCTCCTCAACCCCTCAAAGACTCTCTCAAACAGATTAAAACCAAAATCCGCAAGGAACTACGGGTCCTTGACAGTGAGCACCAAACAAAGCGCAAGCAAAATGCCATTGCCAAAAGGCAGGCACTGTATGACCAAAGGCAGAAGATAGGCAACCAAATGATTACTGGCCAATTCAAGGGGCGCAACAGCATGCAGCTTAGAGCAATTAAAACTGGAGAAGATAAGGTAGTTACAGACCCAAAGGGAGTCATGGAAGCCATCACAACATATTATACGCCCAAGCTGATGCCAGCAGCAGGTGCTGGTAGCAAAACTGGACTGTACCACCCATCAGAGCAAGCAAGGTCATATCCCTGGCTACAACCCAACGCCCCAGATACCTTTGACCTGAACACAGCCATCACTAGCGGTGCTGCTCCACGACGATGGCTGCACAATGAAATAAGGGACCAGCAAGCTTTTCAGGCCTGCCTCAAATCCCTGGCTCGCGGCAAGGCCCCGGGACCCGACCAAATAACAAATGAGATGCTGAACATGCTGCCTCCCCAAGGACAAGACCTCCTACACGGTTACATCCAATTGATGTGGGCAACAGGCTACACCCCGAAAGCATGGAAAGAGAGCACCACAGTGCTCCTGTTCAAAAACAAAGGCACACCCCTCAAACTGCAATTCTACAGACGCATTGGCCTAGAGAAGACAATATACAAACTATGGACCAGAATGATCACATGGGTCCTTGCTGACTATGCCGAAAGACACAACATTCTGAGCTACACCCAGGGTGGGTTCAGAAACAAACGAACCTGCATGGACCAGCTGGAGCTGTTCACCCTCTTGCTTGAGGATGCCAAACTGACCCGGAAAGACATCTATCTCCTTATGGTTGACTTTTCCGAGGCTTTTGACACAATTGACCATGACAAGCTGCTGCAAATCATGTATGACCTGGGTTTCCCGACAGATGCCACAGAGGTGGTCAAAGACCTGTACACGGGTGCAACAACAGCATTTACAACCCCATTCGGGAATACCGAACCAATGCCCATGGACAGAGGGACAACTCAAGGTGACAGCCTCTCACCGTTTCTGTTCATCTTATATCTGGAGCCCCTGCTACGCTGGCTAAGGGTAGGTGCCAGAGGATACATCCCAGGTGCATACAACAACCGTGATACGCTTTTCAAACTGAAACAGCAGATCCCAGATGTCACATATGCGGATGACCTGAACCTGATATGTTCATGCATTGGGGATTTAACCAGCCAAGCTGACAAGGTCACCCTGTATGCTGACTGGGGACACCTAAAAATAAACAACACAAAGACCCTCCTCACAGGTGCCAGATATGGGGCTGACACCAAAGACCCTTTTAATCTGGAGAAGCTCCGGCGTAGCCTAACTGATGTGAAGGTCCAACGGTCCCCTGCAACACTCCACGACCCACGAAAACCGTTCCGTTACCTGGGCCTGCAATTCACCATGCACCTTGACTGGTCAGCCCAATATCAACTGACCAGGGATACCATTCGAGACATGTGTCACAACATGAAGCACTCATACGCTACAACCTCCCAAAAGATGCGCACCCTGAATACATGCATACGGACAAAAATTCGGTATGCATTCTGTGTGGCCCCTTACACCAAAGCTCAGCTCAAAGCGTTAGACAGCCCCCTCTGTAGGGCAGCCAAAGAAGCATATGGTCTTCCCAACAGTACTGCCACGGCAGTAGCACATGAAGACGTCAGTAAAGGCGGTCTAGGGTGCCCCTCCCTACTAGCAGAGTACAATACTGTACAAATACAGCGGTTGACAGAGGCTCTCAATGACCCCGGACCAGTGGGAGAGCTCAGCCGTACACGCCTGCAGACAGATGGCAGCTGCCTGGACAAACTGACAGCAATGGCTCGCCCTGCCCTAACACACCACAGCCTGAGGCTGAGGCAGGTGATTGCATGCGCAAGCATAGATGTCGAGCTCAAAAAGCAGGGACTTGGCCCAACAGAACTACCCGATACCAGCCCATTCTTGCAAGACCTGCAGAACATGCAGGCACTTGCAAGCCCCCAACCACCAGACCTCCTCCTAGCTGACCTTCACCAACTCAGACAAGTAGGTATGCACCGACTTCAGGACATTATGTCTTCCACAGGTAGAACTGTCCTTACAACAGGACAGCTCATGTTGAAACTGGACAAGGATATCACCGCTAGGACGCTGACCGCTTTTAAACGTATTGCATACATGCTCACTCTCCCGCCAGGCATAACAAAAGAAACCTACTGCAGCAGGCCACCTGTGCAAGCAGGACATGGTCCAACAATCCATCCGGAGTATGCAAGGCTGCTGAAGTTCCACAACATCATCGATGACATAGACATACGCAATGCACCTCTCCCAGCATTGTGGGCTGCACAGACACATGCCCCAAGCACAGAGCAAGCCCTGACAGAGATACAGGCTTACCTGTCCTCACTCAGCGCACCACCAAGAGGCCACACTAAAAGCAGCAGTGTGCGCCAGACTGCAACAGACATCACAGCCCCACTGGTGTACCGAATAGAAACAGGCTATCACGTTTACCAGCGAATCAAAGATGAGAAAAGACAGCCCTTCAAAGATATGCGAGAGCAATTGTATAACAACTTTGCAGAAGGGCAGGACCAAGTAGAAGGTATAGAAGGTCTGGCAGTGGCGGCACGCCACACCGGACGAGGGCAAAAGAGAAAGAAAGTAGCAACACAGAACCAGGTCATTGTGCGATGGGCCCCAACAGTTATGCAAGGATGGGTGGTGGAACTGGCTAAGCAAAAGGGCTATCACATTGATGATGCTCCAGAGCACGCTCTACAGCCAATGACCCATCATGAAGTCTGCAACACACCAAACCTCCCGACTGAATGCTGCTGTCCTAACGCCCACCTGCCAGCACGACGAATCCCTGCACGTACAACCCTAGCACATTGCAGCATATGTAGCAGACGATATCATATTGATTGTCTCCCGCTAACCCATCGCCCTGCAGGGGACATATTGGACGAGGATCCCACGACAGGCTGGACCTGCATTGAATGTAACAGGGATCAGTATGCCACTAAAGGCCTCCCTCTTGATATAAGGCACTACAACGTCCATTGGAAGCCCAGTCGAGAAAGTGAGAGCGACCTCATCGCACATAATCCAGTTGTTGCTGAGATGATTGCTGCTTACCGGTTGCAACAGGCAGCAGCAGCAAATGACCGGTCCCCGGCAACTCCTGCACTTGGCGAGCTGGCTCAAGCTCAGCAAGGGTTATCGGCACTGCAGCAACAAGGCGACTACTACCCCGATCACCCTCAAAGATACAACATCAACATTGGACAGCAGTACAGCAACATTTTCGACATGGACACATCACCAATGAACCCCCATGCTGATATCCACCCCACAGGAAGAGACGAAGTCTATATTAGAGAAGTAGAGATGTGCATAGATGGACAACTGTGGATAAAAACGCTCGCCTGCATATACACACCAGATGGCAAATGTCGCTACACCCTCACCCCTGAAAGGACAGCAATACTGTACCAACAGTACTGCCACAGCACTCGCCACAAACCAAATGTTATGCGGAAGTTGAAGGCAGGTACCTTTCCCCAAGAACTGTATGCCCTCATGTGCAGGTACAGAGATGGAGCACAGATCAAAGATCACAAAGCCATTAGGAAGGTCCAAATAAAGAACCACTGGGCCACTCCCCCTGAGGTGTATGAGGCTCTCAGGCAGCTCACAGACATAACAAAAGAGAGATTCGCAAGCCCACTCAATTACAACCCAACATTTACGATGTACTGGAGCGCCCACAAAAGGGACCAAATCTTTGGGGCAAAATGGGATAGCTACAGATATAGGTGGACCGGCGGAAGCGTGCACAACCCAGAGTATGAGGACGAAGACCTGAATAAGAACATGGCTACTGCCATAGCAGCGGCCCGTAACACAACAGCCCCTGTCTTTGGCATACATATCCTGCCTGCCTGGTCCGATGCAAACAGAACTGCCTACCTTGCATAGCTACAACACTTCCCAGAAAACTGCATGCATCTCCTACAAATACCCCGAAAACACTTCAGGTTCCAGAAACCCACAACTTGGGAACGGGGCGACATGTATGCAGGAAACCCTAGATGGGACGTAAATATCATTGTCACAGGCAACGCAAAGGGTTTTGAGGCCCACCTCCGTTACTGGGAGAGCGGCTACATGACCAGGTTTCTGCAAACGCTGCAGGATGCCATTAATCAGTCCCTGCCGGACGACAAAGAGATACAAGACATCAGCATGTACTACAACCCCCCAAGCAGCAATGCCCCGCCCAGCACATCTCATCAGCCAACATTGCTGACGCCAAAACAGCTCAGCAAAATGGGTTACCCCAAACAAACAAACGGCTCTGAGTCCCTCCGGGACGATTCTGCCACCAGTCAAGACCCTCCAGCCATGGTTGACGCCAGCACTACACTGGATGACCTGGAAACGCAATTAGCCACTGCCCTACCAACAGCCCCACCCCTCCGGTACAATTGGAAAAACTATGTCTACACAGATGGTAGCTACAAGCAAACAAGCCACAAAGCATCACCAATAGATGCAGAGTGTGATGCCCCAGGCATAGGGGCAGGAGTGTACTTCCCCCCACAAGCAGCCAATGAGGACGATGAACGTGGGGTTCCAATTGTCCCTGCAGGCGACAGCCATCCCCAGAACACCATAAACAGAGCAGAACTGGTTGGTATCCTTGCTGCGCTGAGGCATGGAGCCCACATGATAGCCACCGACAGCCTCAGCTCAATGTACCAAATCAAAAAGATGCTGAGACGCCCACAAGATCTCCTAAATCACCAGCACTGTGAGCTTATTAAAGAGATAGTAACCGAGATCGTCAACAGGGGACTGAGGACAACCCTTCACAAGGTCAAGGGCCATGCTTCCATAATCGGTAATGAAAAAGCGGACGCAATCGCTAAGGCGGCTGCGACAGGGGACACCTCCGACTATGAGGAATGTGAGAAGTACGAAAGTCCTAGTAACAACAGGTTGACCCAATATTGGCCGTACAAGACCCAATGGAACAATCGTTGGTCACTGACCAATGGGCAGCGCACGTTGATTGACCGTTTCAAGCGGGTGAACCCTTTGACAGACCTTCACGACTCGGTACGTCATTACTGCCACCAAAAGAGTCGCTTTGGGATGGCAAACAGAGCTACCTGTTATTTCGAGGCTTTTAAAAGGATTGAGGAAAGACTGGACCTGCCTGCTAGCAACGAGTACATGACCTCGGGAAAAATCAAGTATGCAGAACGAAAAACCGCTTTGCGCTACCGGTACGGGACCATGTGGACAAGGAAGATGGCCTATAGGTGTGGACATGCACCTAGTAGCAAATGTCTCCTGTGCGGTGACGAGGATGGCGGACACCACACAGCCTCAGGATGCCCAGCTTTGAAAAGAATGTACATCAACAGGCATAACAAGGTCGGCCGACTAATCATGACAAGAGTGTTAAGGGGACGCAAAGGAGCATTTGTCATTCAAATGGACCTTGGATCAACTGAAAATTGTGCAGAAGACGGCATCATGGCCCACCAGTCTAGAAACATCCCGTGGGAGCTCCTTCCAAGGGGCCTAAAGGAGGCAGTGCAACAAGCACAAGGCACCACCGATAAGCGCCCTGATGGTATGCTCTACAAACCCAAGATTGGAAACAACCCAGCAGAGTACTGGATAATAGAGGTCAAGATCTGCAGGGATTCAGACCCAACAGGCCAGCAAAGCAAAGCTGATTATCAACACCAAGTACTCATTGACAAAATCAAAGACATAGACCCCACTGCCAAAGTATGGTACTATCCCTTGCTTGTCGGAGTTGCAGGCACCATATACAACAGTACCACCATGAATCTGCAAGCCCTCGGTATCAAAGGGCAAGCTCTAAAGCAATGCATTTCAGAAGTACATACTGCAGCAGTTAAGTCCTTACACAGCATATACACAACAAAAAGAAAACTGGAAAAGCCCAAAGAGCCTCAATGGCACAGGAGGAACTACAAGAAAGTAAGCTAACAAAGGCGGGTGGGCGGAAGCCCACCCACGGATGTAACTATCCTATGGTAGGCTGGCCCAGTGTAATCCTTACACCAATGGGCCCCTCCCTTAATCTTACGCGGGAGGGCACCTCACGCCCCTCCTTGCGTAGCTCTCTCTCTCTCTCTCTCTACAGCAGAACTCTACATACCTGCCTAGTACAGGCAGTAGCTACTTGCGGGGCTCCTGCCATCTTGCTACAGTTGCTGCTCACCCTTGTTGGAGGTTCAGCAGTCACCAAGGTTATCAAACCCCTGATGCCTGCATGAGTAGCATGATTTTGCTGAGCTCTGATCCTTGGTATGAAGCACCCCAGTGCAAAGTTGCTTGGAGCTGCGATAGGCAGTGTACTGTGTGCCAGCAGTGTCTGATCTCATTGGGTCAGTTTGTGCTGGGGTAGCAGGGTCAGACAGATCCTGCTAGTATTGCGGCCGCTTTTGTGAACACTTGCATGAGCCTTACATATCCTTACGAGCTATGCCAGGACATTGCAGCGAGCATTCAAGCAAGCCGGCTTGGCAACTTCGGCAAGAGGACAGGTGCTCTCTGTGCTCGGTTGGGGGCGTGCTTAGTCACGAGCCCCGCAAGCAGCTCTTCATGCGAGTATGTAGTCCGGTCCATGAGCAACTACACAGTATTCCGCAGTGTCCATGATCAATGCACAGCTGAGGGTGTCCGTGGTGGTACAGCAGTCCCATCCGACCTCAACAACACCCTTCAGATACGGCCAGGAGTACGTGCCTGCTTCACAGATGATGACTGCCGTAATGGCAGCTCCTGCGATACAGGCAGTACAACTGTCAGCTACTCATGTGGCTGCCATGATGGGTTTGATTCATGCCTGGCACAAGGATCATGTGTCAGGACCTGCGAGAGGGAGGACATCAAGCAGCTACTTGATGTGACTGCCAAAATGGTAAGGCCTATTGGGTGCAGATTACTGCAATCTTGTTGTTGACAGCATTGAGCTAAGCTATGCTACACAGGTGGGGGGCAGCCTATCATGCGTTGAGTCCCTGCATATTCCATGCTTAATTTTTTCGTAAGCATATTGGCAAGTAGACCGCAAAATCTGGTTTTGTGCAAGTATTTGGGGTCCTTTTGCTGTCATGGCATGCATGCGATCAAAATTGACATCAAGCACGAATACCCACAGACAGGCCTGTCCAATAATAGGTCCATTTTTTTTGCTCATCTATGGTGCTTGCAATGTCCCTGCAGATGACTTCTTGTGCATATGGGAGTACAAAACAAGAGTGTCCCACCGGGCTTACCTGCCAGGCTCCCGTAGAAGGCTGTATTACCTTGACATGTGACGATGCAACTGGAGTCAACATGGTGGACTGCCAAGGCACATGTCTCCCCATGGCAGCAGAGCTCTTGTCCGCACAGATCATGCCTGACGGCCGTTCCCTTTTCCTTGCGGCGAATACACCGGCTGCTGTTAGGTCTTCTATGGAATGTGCGAGCATCCTCTCCCCAGCAACCTTCCTTGCAGTGGGGGGAGCTGATGCTCTGTGTGTTGTCACACCTACGGGTGCTGGCTTGGAAGTTGTCATGGCACCAACTGCTTCTTTGCTTCCAGGGGAGACCTTTGCTCTGCTTGAAAGCCAGGGTAGCCTGGTGGCAGCATTGACAGGTGTCCCATTCATCTTAAGCTCTGGTGCTCTGGTCGTATCCGGCTGTGCTCCCAACTGCACTCCACCTGTAGTTGTGCTATCTGGCCCAACTCAAATCGTTGAGCCATGCCCTGGTGAAGTTCATCCGGCAGCTCCTGCAGCTGTTTTCAATGTAGCTGCTTCTGCAGACCCATCTGGCAGAAGATATGCTAATGTCCAATGGTCTCCTGCACCCCTTGGTAGCAACAACACTATGACACCAAGCCTTACCCTGCTCTTGGCTGCACTGGAAGAGCAGAATGCACTGCAAGACATAAGGTAAACTTAAGCGAGGGGAACCAAGGATGGCTGCTTGCCAGGAGAAGCAAACATGCAAGCCTTGCAATAAGAAAGCAGATTGCCTGGTCAGATCATTGGAATCAGTTGTCATAAGGGAGTCCTTTCCCATATCGAGATGGCATGCATGGCAAAGCGGTGTGCTCATGGGGCTCAGTGGAAGCGATGTCGAGCGATTGTTACAATAGCTGTGCTATTATAGGACCCCAAAAAAACCCTTCTATTCTTGCTGCAGTGCAAGGGGCCAGCTCACCCTGAACACAAGCTTGGTTGCTGAGCTACAAGATGGTTTCTATGGCATCAGAGTGAACCTCACAAGTTACACAGGAGCCAGCAATGAAGGACAGCTCTTCTTTACCAAGTCTGGCCCTGGCCATGTGCCTGTTGTGAGCATTGATGGGGGTCACTACCAGTTTATCAACCTGCAAGCTGGACTGCGGATTACCACAAGCGTCACTGTGGTATGCCCCAACCAGGTGAGGTAGCCTTCAGGGTCGCACTCACGATAACCCCTGCAGGCCACCCTATATGGCCCTTAGTGTAGGCCTTGTTTCATAGAACAAATGATACTTGCACCGCAAGACTATCACCTGCATGCTTGACGATTTTCTGCATTTGCCGGACAGGTATGGCAGACCATGCAGTGATGTTGAACCCTGAGCATCTCCTTGCAGACAGCATCTCTTTGCAGGGATCCTTTGTTTCTGATCCTTTGTTTCTGCTGCACAGGAAGTGCAATACGAATGGTCCTCGGAAGATTGGCCACTGCTTGGGCCTGAACCCTTGCGTTGGAAGCAGCTTGATTTCTGGCCTTCCCCAGATTTTCGTAGCAAGACAACCCCAGGTGCTACATACCGTGTAAAACTCACCGTCAATTTCCAAGGTCGTGAGGAGAAAGCCGCAATTCCTTTGACGCTGACGGTGCGGCAATCACCAATAACAGCCAAGCTTAGCGGCCCAACTGGTGACCAGCCTGTGGGATCAAATAGATCGTATGTCCTAGACGCCACAGGTGAGCCTGTTCTTTGACTCATGTGGATGGTCTGAAATAATGCTGTGAGAGAGCAGTAAGTCTGGAACACTTTGTTGGCTCCTAGAGTAGTTGGGCTATCACTTTGGCACATTTGCAATTCAACGAGTGGGCAGCTGGTCGGCCTCTTGCATGTGTCTTATTCTGCAAGAGGGTGCTCATACTTGCAATCGCGGTGTTTTGCAGGCTCCGTTGATCCGGATGATCCTGTAAAGGAGAAGCCACTGTTGTTCTCCTGGACCTGCATCAGGGAGGACTTCCCTCAACCATGCTTCACTGGTTTGCAAAGAGGTTCTCAAGATCCTAAGGTAGGCATCGGGTTTGCAGAGCTGCATATGCAGCGTGATGGGGCCACCCACTATAAGTGCAGTGCAACTACCCCAGCTTGGTCGTAGCAGGAGATGGGATGCTCTTGCTGCATCCTAATGTGCTGACAATGTATACGCACAAGGGACAAGCCACATGCGTAGCTTGCCAGGACCACGCGTAGGGGCTTCAAAACAAGGCAAAAGCTCAACATTTGAGCATGCAAACCGACAGGGATGTTGTATAGCATATAGCTCCAGTAACCACAGACATTAACGTTGATGGCCTGCTATGGACCAGGGCTTCCATGTGCTGGATCGATGATCATGGCATGCAGCATCAGTCCCTCTTCATGCTTGCTGTAGCATCCATGCAGCTAGTGAGTTTTGCAAATCACAGAGCTGGCCCAGTCTCCAAATAGACTGAATCCTCATCCACTGATTGTTGTGCAGGGAATCTGGACCATTCCCAGTGGGTTCCTGGCCAGGAATAAGTGGCACACATTCAGGGTCGTGGTCAGATCTGGAAGTCGTGAGGCAACTGCAAGGCAGCTACAGGTGTGCTGGCTGGTGGTGAAGTGCTTTTAGCAAAGTCATCCTATCAAACTTTTTTGTTAACACGAGCGATTCATCATGTCATATCCGTAAAAATGTGAAGCTGCTTTTACCTTTTACAAGTGGCAGCCATGGCTAGGTCCAGCCTATCATGATTTCAATGTGCCCTTCGGGGGGGGCGAGGAAGATAATTTTGGACCCCATCCTCAATTTTTGGTCAAAACTTGGCACAGGTGTCAGGGAAAGGTTCTCTATACCCCTGTCAAACCCAAAAAATTGTCTGAAGAAAAAAAATTGGGGGGGGGGGGGGCGGTGGGCCTCGAAAGTCATTTTCAGATTTTTTGGGGCAACTTTCTTTTTCTTATTTGGCCTTAATTGTGGCAGCTATGGCTGTTCACACCATGTAAAGGGACGTAGGGACCTTCTGATACCCCTAGCTCGCTGGTGCCATGTCAACTATCTGCCCACAGAGTCGCTTGGACTGGTCTGAAAGCCTCAGTTGGCTTTGGAACAGGAGATGTGCAA
This sequence comes from Pseudopediastrum boryanum, assembly GCA_963556185.1. Classification (NCBI taxonomy): domain Eukaryota; kingdom Viridiplantae; phylum Chlorophyta; class Chlorophyceae; order Sphaeropleales; family Hydrodictyaceae; genus Pseudopediastrum; species Pseudopediastrum boryanum. Next base: position 3,762,974 of record OY744503.1, read on the forward strand.
CATGTATGCTTGGTCTGATGGTGGCAGATATGCACACACATCGAGATGGTCATGCAGGAGGTCATGCAGATGAAAGACAGCAGGAGTAGGCTCATAGGTTGGGACTTAGGGTTTAATGACCCTAAACCCTAGGTTTTAGGCTTGGCTTCACAGCGTGTTTACAAGCAGCTACCCATGCCACCCAGATCAATTACAGTGTGCAAGCACATGGTGACTATCAGAACAGCCCAGAATCCGCAGCCGGGGCCCCCTGGGCATAGTCTCCTGGGGGGGGGGGGGGGCAGGGGGGTCTGGAGGTCAATCTCAGATTTTTAGGATGGGGTCTTACAGTTTTTTTTGCCCCCCCCCCCCCCCCCCTCGTGCCCTTGCTCTTTTACAGTTGCGACCACGGCTCCTTGCGGCAAGCACTCCAACTGGCCTGGTTATCAGTCGTGTGTGTGGAGGCAGCAATGGCTGCCCAGCAGAGCACCCTGTCAACGTTCCCCTGATGCTGAAGCTATCAATGGATGATGGCTTTTCATCTGCAATCGTCTCTTGGGATTCGCCACAGGTGAGTTGAATGTGCCACCCTGCATGCTTTGACTGCCAGCGCTGCAGCAAAGAAGCACCATGCAGCCCTGTTGTAGGAGTCAAATTGTGTTGCGAGCTTGTGCTTAAAATTCATCCACTTTTTTTTGAGTGGAATTGTGTCACTAAGCCGCATGAGTCAGCGGCTGGGAGCACAACAGATAGAGGATGCTAAAATGTGTGAATGCATACTTGTTGACGCAGGTGGACTTAAAAGCCAACACTACGCAGGCATCACATGCTGGGGTAGCTGCAGGTAGCAGGTATCTCATTCTCAAGGCTTCTGCCCTACCAGCACAGCCAAGCTTCATCTACCAAGCATCTGCTGTTATGCCTGGGGCAGATGGCGTACCAAGCATCGTCAAATTTGAGGTGCCGCTGGCTCGGCCCCCTAAGTGCACATCAGCTTCTTGCCTGGAGCTTTATATCCAGTCCGATGAGTTCCCTACTGCAATCATCACAGCCTCAGCTATGAACTTCAGCAGCAACTCAGCTGTGACAGACGGATACCAGGGCCTTGAGTACGAGTTTGGCACTGTCGTTGGTCCCAGATCTTTGCCAGTATACAAGCCCTTGACAACATATGGCCCATCATCACAATATGTTTACAAGTCCCTGCCACAGGGAAATACCACTGTGTACGTATGTGTAGCACTGGCTGGGTCAAGACCTTCTGCTACAGCCGGGGCATCAGCTCTGAATGTCTGCGAGACAAAGGTGGTGATCATCAGAGCACCTTCAGTTGGCTTTGATGCAGCCACCGCTGTTGCAAGTTTTAACGTCACCCTGCTGGAACTCTCTGGGGACCTCTCCCAGCTTGCTGATGCAGCTCGCCTGCTTAGCAACCTGGCAGCGTATGTAAACAACAGTGCCACAGATGGCACTGCACAGCAGAGTCTGCAAAGTGCAGTGCAAGGGCCAGCTGCTGACTTAGTGATGAGTGCTTCCAGGATGGTAAACAGAGACAGCCCTGTAGCAATGCATCAGGTGAGGTGCTAATCGACATTCTCAAGGATTTGTCTATGGCTATGTATTGGCTAAGCCACACATGTCAATTGGTTCTATACACAGGCTGCAGGGAATCACGTCCTTGCAGATACCATAGAGCCTTACTTATGGTTGGTTCGTGGCTTCCTTGCTGATCTTTTGCACCAAGGGACCCTGGTGCTGCCTACCACATGTTGTTCTGTCTTGCATCATGAAGATGGCATCTGGTTGCTGCAAGCATCCACTAGTAGTTGGCCATGCCCCCTGTGCAATACTGTGTCCCTTTCAAGATGCCTTCAATTAAGATCTTCCTTTGTTGTGCTTGCCAGGCCATAAGTTTGATGTCAGCTGTGCTTGATAGCATGTCCACCATGGATGCTGAAGTGCAAGGCACCATGAAGAATATTGTGAAGGAAGGTATGCATGCCAATTTGGCAGTGGCTTCCAGAAAGACACATGGGGAATTACACACCTCATGAATATAGTGTGACTGTCTTTCATCAGCAACTTGGGCCAACCACTGCAAAGCTGGTGCAATGCTTTCAGTAATAGCTGAGCGCCTCCATAAAAGCCTCGTGTATTCTGAAACTTTGGAACATCAAGGCGCATTTTGTGCCTGCACAATGCACACAAGTCCAAGTTGTTGAAGTCCATGTGCATGTTATCCTTACAGCATATCACAGCAGTACCAGCCAGGCTTTATATCAATGCTATCACTAGGAGCGTCATCACTCTTCTTGTTTCCAGATAACCAGAAGGTTACCGTATCCTTTGTTACGGGCATCTTTACACCAAAAAAGCCCTTCCCATAGTCCCACATCGGAGGCCAATACCAATCTTCTCGAATAGCTTGCTCTCTCTTTCTCCTGTTTCTTGGTCTCTGCTGACCATTGCCTGTTCTGCCTGCACACTGCAACTGCTGCAGCGCTTGCTCTCAGCAAGCTTGCTGATGCAGCTCTGACATCATCTGGCGCCTCTGAGGTCTTGAAGGTGCTTGCTTACTCTGTGGTGGTATCTGGCACCCCGAGCAATGGCACGCAAGTTGTGCCTACTCGCCATTTGCGTCATCTTATGGCACCCATGTCGAGAGGTAAGCCACTGCTTGCAAGCCCACAGAACACAGTAGTGCAATACATCTAGCCTTGCATTGAAGCCTTAGCAAGACACATTTTTCGTGCTGATCTTAAGGTAATGCTGATGCAATGATGGCATGTAAATCTCAGTGCCTTCTGCTGTATTTGCTTACATGATTGCCTAGCTAATCCTTTATGCAGGCAGCCAGACCAAATAAATGCATCAGCAGTGAATGGCATACCTAGTTCCCAACCTCTGTGCATGTTCTTGAAGCTCCTCTGAGTACAAGCTTTGATTATCTTTTTTTGGTGCGACCACTGTGCTTGCTGCAGCCACACGCACGATAGCCGCAGATGCAAGAGGGGCATTGTCAGACATCCTGAGTTCAGTCCAGGATACAACATACCTGGTGGCCAAGACAACAACAGTCTCAAACCCACTGACGACGGCTGGAGCATCCGGCCTATACATCAGTGTTGCTGCTGTCATCCCTGACAACATGGACAACTACACCCTTGCAGCTGGACCACCACCAGCTACAGTAAACAGCAGCCTGCAAGCTGCTGCTGCAGGACAGGCGGTCCTGCAGATGCCACGTACATTCTCAGCAGCATACACAGGCTCTGCTGAGCTGCTCCTGCCCTACCTCCAGTACTTTGCAGACCCTGTCTTGTTCACAGCAACGAAACAGGGCCCGCTGCTTAGTCAGCCAGGGATTTTGGAGGCATTTGCAGTTACAGGTGTGGGACGTGCTGGTCTTATCACCGCACAAAGTGGGCCCTTCACCACAGAAGCTTCTGGTAGCCTCTGTCAGACTGACGACAGCAACCCACATTGTGACGTGAAGCTGCTACTGCCTACCACCCGAGCCCTGAACCCAGCTCTTCCCACTCAGTGCCTCCAGTATCAACCTGCAGCTGGCACTTTCAATCTTGTGTCAGCTGCATCTGCCGAGATTGTCGTGGATGGGCAAGGCAAGGGATATGTCCAATGCAGCATCAGCAAACCTGGGCTATACCTTGCACAGCAGAGCAGCAACAGCAATTTGCCAACTGTTGGTGCTGAAACAAACTCCACTGTGAATGATACCGCTGTCGCTGCCCCTGCTATGCCCCAGCCTTCCTCATCTCCTCCACCCCAGCTGGGGCAGGCAAGCAGTGGCAGCAGCAGCAGTAGTGACCTTGGTGATAGCAGAAAGGTACGAGGCTCGACAATACATCAGGGCCATGGATGCTTTAAACTGATGAAGGAACAGAACTTCATTCCCATGATTTGGATCATTATCTCTGAGTAATCCACCAACTCTTGGCTTTCACTGTTTGACCTGCAGTGCAGACGCCATGCAGTCTATTAGCAAAGTTGCTTAACACCCTTGCCACTATTAGCAATCTGCTGCAGAATTCCCATGAAATGTCTCCTGCAAGCAGTTTTTTGACGGTGTACCAACTGTGTCAATGAAATTGAAGGGCAGCTCAGCATTGAGCAGCTCTCTTCAAGAATTATGCGCTGGGCTTTTTCGTAAACTGCTGTCACTTTGAAGCACCTAAGACAATAAAAAAGATGCTGCTGCTGGTTGTGGTCTGCAGGATGCTGATGTCATCACCTGCAAAATGACTCTGGACATGAGCTTTGACCAGCTCAGCAGCAATGCCACCTATATGGCTGCGTTCAAGACAGAGTATGCAAAGACCATTGCTGCTTCGCTTGCCCTCCCTGCCACCAGCATAGAAGTGGTTGATGTCATAGCTGGCTCAGTGATTGTTACAAGCAACATACATCTGCCGGCTGGCAGCACATCCACTGCGATTGACAATGTGGTTACTGCTCTGACATCTGGGACAACCCTTTCTCAGGAGTTTAAGCAAAAGTATGGTGTGGTTGCTGTGGTAGGGGCGCTTTTATCAGGCCCAGCAATTCCTTCAGCACCTACCGCTGCGGATAATCACGGGAAGAGCAGTACTGTGACCATTGCTGCAGCTGTAGGCGCAGCAGGAGGCACTGCCCTTATCGCAGCTATAGTGGCATTTGTGGTCATACACAGGTAAGCAGGCAGGTGCTACTGCTGTAAACGTGCTAGCCTTCCCCGTTTGTGTGCCATGTCTTTCTATGCACAGAATGAATGCCCATGGCTCCGTAGGAGGAGGTTTCCCTGTCTGTCCCTGTCCTTGGTTGATCAGTTGCATTTAGCGTTTGGTACTCTTGCTGGTCACTGTATGGCAACCAGCATTTTCCTGTTGAATTTTCGCCACATGGCTCTAGCAGTTAACATTGTAGAGATCATGTCTTGTTGGCGTCCGGCGCTTTCTGTTGGACAGCCCTAGTAAGGATGTTGACCAGGATTGGCAGTACCAATGTTTATTGCTTTCCCACTCTGCAGAGCTCGAAAGAGAAGGTCTGTTCCAGCTCTTGCGCCATGCCCAGCTGAGAACCAGAGAGGTGAAGGAGCCCAACATGCAGATGGGAATCCTGCTCACTGCGCAGCCAGCTCCCTGTCTGGTGGCCCATCTGCTGGTGGCCTTCTTGGCCAGGCCCCTGCTAAGACACCTGCAACTTTGGATGCTACGGTTACTTGATCTGGTTCCATGTGACCATGCTGGAGGGCGGCTACATGATTAGAGCCCCATCAACAAGTTGTTCTGCCTGTGCTTGGTTAGCCACCCTTGAAGGGTTTTCTGGGACACTCCAGGATCTTTGTTCTCCCACCTGACTATATATGCTTGAGAGAACTGTGACCTTTGTGAGGCTTCAAACTCTCCTCCGCATGCTTTCAAGGGACCATGAGTGGCATCAGGCTTGCACTGGTACCATCAATGGCATTTATCATGGCGATTTCCACGAACTTCCAGCCCGCTTGTGAGTTAGCGGCTTGTTTTTCTGGATCAACCTAGACCAAACCACTAATTGCCAGTGTATGAAGTCTGCATAGCCTAAGCCAAGGCGTGGATGGGCTTGGCTGCCGGTTAATGACTGGGGTGATTTTGCTTGATGATCGGATCTGGCACTGCTATGAGTTATGTTTCTTAATGTAGGTGACGATGCTTATCGGGGTTTCTTAAGCAAACTGGGGGACAGCGTCGGGGTGCACCATGATGCGCTTTATCTAAAGCAGCATGTTGGGGTCTCTGAGATGGTTTGCTACGTCAACAAGCTATTTGCATGCTGCAATGGTATGTCATGAGGGTGTCACATTTGGCAGATGTTTAGGTGGGCATGGTGTGGGACAGGATATAACAGTGCTATGCACAGAGGCTGCTTAGAACATGAACAGCAATGGAATATGTGTCCTTCTGATCCCTGCATGCCTGCAAGCAAAAAGCTGACTTGCAGATCATCTTCGGGCCAGTGTTTTGGCGATGCGTATATATGTCAGTATTACAGGGGTGGTGGTTTACATGGCACAGTTGCCATTGGTGCAGCCGATCACAACTGTTGATTGCCATTGGTTCAGCAGGACGGCGGAGTGCAGGTCGCCTGGCATGAAAGAACGATGAGATTGGGACTGGCATTGGCACAATAATGCCTCGCGCCTGGTCACAGTCAGTGCATGTTAGTTTTAAAAACCCGTATATTGCATAGAATCCAGGTATGCCCACCCTCTGGCCCACATGGAATGCTGCCTCTTGTTGTGTTCTGGTAGCAGTTGTCATGGGTTGTTTTGGTACAGCCTTTTTGCTGTTGCCACACCTAATTGATCAATTATTTGCTCTTTGTTAGATGTCGTCTCTTGGGCTCTTGTAGAATCATTGTGGTGTGGTAAAACTGTGGACCAATGTGTTTGTCATCTGTCGAAGTTCTACTCATGAGGCGCTTCCGCCGGCTCGTTAATGGGTCCACGATGCCTTTGACTTGATGGGTTGTTGGGGTCTTCTGATAAGGTGTCGTCACTGCTTGCGTTCTTTTGTTTGTTGGCTTATGGACTTGGGGGATTCTCGTACTCTGCAAGCGAGATGTGACACCATTGTGTGTTAGTGAGTGGCGGAACGGAGGGTGTTCACTGCAGACTGAATGCACTGACCACCCAGAAAACGCAGTAGTAGTAACTCCGACTGGACAGTTGCTGGTCCGCATGCAAGGCGTGCCGCTGCGGGTCCACGGTCCGCCCGTGTCGGCTCATCCACCGAGCCAGGTTGCAACACCTGCCTACTTCATAGCCGTGTATTTACGTTCCGCAGCTGTAGTATGGCGCTACTCGGGTTACATCATGGCGTCGTTCTTTCTCTATGCAGACTGGTCGGGGTTGGATGGGCTGCCGCCATGCTCTGAGAAGCTCCAGGAATTCTCAGCTTCAGCAGAGCTCACTGCACGATAAGGACGCGTAAGGGCGATACAAGAAAGTACTGAGCCTCTGCAACGACGTCCGATGTCAGGGACCAAGCACTGAACTGACCCATCCTAAAACCCGTCAAGCAAAGTCACTGCATTATCACTCAGCTCGCATGGGATGTAAGCTTTGGTATGCATTAGCCGATCCCTCATCCACAACCTTGCGTCTGTTCCGACGGACGACTGAAACCAAGCCTTTTGGAACCATGGACCCATCTCATCGAACACAACAAGCACGCACACTGCGCCAGGAACGGATATACTTTACACTGCTGCCCCTTTCATACCGCTACCCCACTTGAAGCAGGTTGTTAGCCAGCATAAGCCTTGTTTAGTACCACACCCTCGAACTTGGTCTGGAACCTGCAGCACAGAGCAAGAGCATAACTTTCAGGCAACATTTCTTGTCTCCATTCACCCATTCATGTTTAGTAAATAAAGCAACACGAGCCCCACCTGGAGACTACCATTCAGCTCAGTGACATACTCATAGCTAATTAAATGCGGCTCTCTGAGGTGGATCACGCTTTGCATGTCAAGATGGACGCCCTTGACGTGTCTGAAGTCCACAACACCTGCAACTTCAGACCCCCTACGAATATCACCAATTACCAATTACCAAATGGCCCCGTCAAAGCTGGGCGCCGGTGGGGGCAGCGCCACCCACAAGGAGCCAACTTAGGCTCCAACCGCATACTCAATTTCCTGTCCAAGCTCAAACAATGGCTGCCACCAGCCCACCCTAACTCCCTTGCTAGCCAATGTATGTCAGGCCAGCCCATTTCGACTTGCCATGCGCTGACCAGTTGATATTGCCAAGCTTTGCAATCACAAGGTCCAACCCCGGCAGCCTGCCAACTACAGTGACATCTGTACAACCCTAAATCCATGATGGCACACCCCTTTACTGTGGCAGGCTAAGCACTCCTATTCATCCACAACAGTACTACTTCAAGCAAGCAGCTTTACTGACTGGATTAGCTGCACCCATTCTCCATTGCTAGGGGAGATATTGCCGTGCTTAGCACTAACCCCGTCCCCCAGGCTTCACTGCCTCTAATCCCCTTGCTCACCACTTGATTGCGTCCTCCTTGGTGACCCTGTGCTGTACACCCACGCGGGCCAGGGTGCGGCGGCGGCGGGCCACACGGTAGCCTGGCCTCTCCAGGCATACATAGAAGTCCATACCTGATCACACAACACCAATGATGCAGTACATCAGCAACATCATACGAGCCAGCATTATATAGCATTGATGTGTTTCTTCCTCTACAGTACCTCTATCCTCGCCTCTGTTACTAGGACATGTGTTGCTTCCGACTCCATTGCCCCTTTCTCTTTATTGCAACAATATGCAGCTGCACCCTAATGCTGCATTCTGCCTGTACTGTGCTAGCTCGCCCCAAAAGCCAGACGCTGGGTCCTGTATCGGCACCCTATCTCTTCAACTCTTAACCAGCCTAATCACCTCCACCCCAAAGGACCTGGCTGTATTGCCCCCCTTGCCATAACTGCAACCATAGCATCGGCTGCTTAATGGGTCTGCTGCATATTAGCAGTAATGTCCCAAGCTTGACAGCCATGCAAACATCAATGCTTGCATGGTCAAAGGCCAAGCACTGGATTACTGTAGCACCAAGCTCATACAGTCCACACGCCGTAAGGTGTCTGTGGCCTGCAATCAGTATAGGAGGTGCAAGAAGACTGCTGCTGACTGGTCTGCGGAGCCACATCATGCTAGTATTGCCCATGCTCCAATCTCCTCTGCAGCTGTAGGCTAAAGGCTGCTGCTGCTGTGGGCACCATTGCAAAGACCCTGCCCTGGTCATTATAGCGCAAGAGTACACTCCATAAGCTGACTGTGCCCGCTGCCACCCATTCTCATACATTGCTGCTGACTGCTGCAAACCTCCGATCCTTCTATCTTTGCTGCTGTTAAGAGGCAAAAGGCAAGGCCCTACACTCACCGTAGATACCAGTGGAGGGGTCGTACTTGATACCCAAGTCGATATGCTCATTGATACCGAAACCTGCAAAGAAGCACAGCACCACAGACGATCAACCACATGATCATGCCGCATGGCCCAGCCGACTCCATGCCTTTATGTCAATAGCACAGGGCGAACCACGCTAAGCCCCCCACCCATTCATTTGCCAACCCTTCGCAGCGACAACACATAGCGTTTGCCCAGTACAACCCAAAGTTTGTCCCTTATCTGGCCCATTGAGACCATCCCTTGCAATTTCACCAAAGCACGACCTGAGGTCATATGCTGTTTTTACATTCCCTCTCCCTGCGCACCCCGCCACAGCCAAGCTGCTCATGCAGTCAGCCGTACCCTGGAGCCCTGGTGTAGTCATCTTCTCAATACATATGCTGCCATGTGCCCTCTGGACAAAAGAGAACCACAGTCTTTCCGCATGGTGCAAATTGCTGCTGCTGCAGCTCGCTGCTCTAATCCATGGCTGACACCTGAAAAGGGCTGAGCCTGCGTACTGCTGCAACTGGCATGTGTTCCCTCTACTACAGCTATTTGACCAGCATGGCCTGTATCACCAGGACTCCTTTTGCAATTGTTGCTTAATGCCCTATCAGCAGCTGCTTCTGCACATGCAGTAGCAGGCATGATGTTGCACAAGCACCCCCAGGGTATCAGGTGTGTTTGTATCTTGTCACTGCTGCATCCCAACGTTGTCTGCACGGAGTTCAATGTCCTCTCCAAGGACCTGCTGCAGCGTCAAATAGCTGCAGCCACAACCTGCTACATCACACCTGCTCAATAACCCCATGCTGCTGCATTTCATCTAGCGATACATGTAGTCCTTCAAGGCTCCGCTACTGCTGCGGTTTCGTGAGCTGCGTCAACTGCTGCTGTTGAGGGCCCTGCTACTGCTGATCTCTCTGTCTGCATGGAGCTGCTGCAGCTGGCCCCTGGTGCATGTCCCCCTACTCACCAAAGTTGCCAGAGTCAGAGAAGTTCCTGCGGATCAACTCGTACTCCCTAACCTTCAGGCCAGCATCCTGCAGATCACAAGACAATCAGTATGCTGCAGCTGCTTCTGCCAGCTAGCTGCAGCTCACTACTCTCTGCTCACCAGCAGCTGCAGGGCCTTCTCGCCCCTGATCGTAACGCTGCATGAGATCTTCTCATTACGGCGGATACCGAAGGTACGCACTGTGAACCTGGCCTTGCCGAACACTGGCTGCTGGCCGGTAAGCTGTTCCAGCACCTACGAGAACCGAGCAGGCTGTTCAGGATGGGAGCTGCTTGACCAGATGACTTCTGACATCCCCACTGCATACCGCCCACCTTTGCGGCCTTCTGCAGACGATCACCGGACTCTCCCACGCAGATGTTCAGCACTAGCTTAGACACGCGGATTTCCCGCATGGGGTTGCTGGCTTTCGCGTCGTTCTGCGCAGCCAAAACGCATCTTAGATGGCATATGGGACCTTCTGAAGCTCATATGGCTGAGAAGAAATCGTGTACGACACTATAGCGCTAGGCTGCTTGACTCCTGGTCCTGGTGAACCCTTTCAAGTAAAGCTGGCGGCGATGCATGCGATAAACTGCAGCATAGGACCTAGAATCGGCACTCACCACCATGGTGACGCCCTGACTGCCGTGACACCTCGCGACAACAGGAGGAAAGGGCCATCCCTGTGCTTGCCGCCCCATATAACGATCGCAAGCCATGCCCCCAGTACATTCATGGTTCATGACCCTTGAGACCTGCCTGGAGCCCTAGTGCTACTGCGGCTGGTAGACTTCCCTGACATCTCTGCCAAGGTTTGCCATCAATCCGGCAGTAGGTGACCTGTAAGGCGCTTTTCATCCCTCCACAGAGGGCAATGCAGCCCTTTACCTCGCAGTTACTACCTATGTGTTCGTATGACTTGGTCATGTAGCTCCTAATCAGTCTGTTGTGCAGTCCTGTTCCGTGAACCAAGAATAATCTTAGATCAAAATGCTGTCTGGGCACAGAATCCAACTCTTATGTAATGCAGCTAGCTCTAGATCGGCATGCCGCAGAGGACCCCTTGCTGGCCTTCCCCTGAAGCCTGGTTGCGATGCCCGATCTCACTTACAGGCAGCCAAAAATAGCGGTTGCCTGAGATCTCGAGCAGCAGATGACTTCACAGGGAGATCTAGTGGCCAATGTACACCGCAACACCATCCTCACCAGCAACGACCAAGCGCAGAGCAGCACGATGTCGGTTCTCGCCTTATCGGAAGTTTAGCGAAGCCCATTGTGATGGGGCTGATGGCCTCGGCACTTGTGGCATCACCGCTGATGCCCCAGCAGTGGTCCCCAACGGCAGCGGCTGCAGATTTTGTCGGTGTCGGGACATGCCTACTGGCCAAGTGCCAACTGCAGCTTGCAGAGTGCTTGGCCGATGCGACGTGCTTACAGAACGTTGTCTGCTTAAATGCGTGCAACGGGGAGCCTGATGAGACTGGATGCCAAATAAGGTGCGGCAAGCCCCGTTCAAAAGAACTATGCCTGAGCATGAGCAGCAGCTGAAGATGATACATACCAGCACCTGCTATTCTATAGAAAGCAAGAACCACACTCCATTGCCTACCAGGTTCGCATTTGCAGGTGTGGTGACTTGTATGGGGACAAAGCAATCGACACTTTCAACGCATGTGCCGTTAGTGACAAGAAGTGTGTACCCCAACGAGTAGATGAGGGTAAGTTGGGAGCCCAGAGGATGTGGTGACAAGGCCTCATATTCTAGATCCTCATACATTGAAGAACTCTATGAACATCAGGCAGGTGCCAGGAGTGCCATGAAATGGAGGGAGTAGCATTCTGTAGCTATGCAGACATGGCAAGAAGCAGCTGCATTTCTCAGCCTATGGCCATACTGCTACAGCACAGCTGCACCAGAGAGGCTTTCTTCACTTGTGAGCAGATGGGCCTGGCCCATGTGATGTCTTGACACTGGGCCGCTAACCAGGCCAACTTAGGGCCTGAATTTGACCTGCAGCTCCTCCAAACGCTGCCATCTGCACAGGGCATATGTTGACGTCTTTCCTAGATGCAGCCATACTTGGGTATCCACTGGCCTGAGTGATGGTCTGGGAGCCATTGTCTTGGATCCCTCCGGTGGTGTGGCTCGACCAGCAGCTTTTTTTGCTTGCCACACCTAAAATGGGCTTGTTTGTTTATAAGCTGTGGCATGTGATGCTGTGCAGGTGTGTTCCCTGTTCCCAATGACTGTGCCCTGGACAACTCTTTTGACCTCAGCAAGTTCACTGGACGCTGGTTCATTACAGCGGGGTTGAACCCTTTGTTTGACACCTTTGACTGTCAGGTGAGACCTAACCACCTCTTCGTAGTTGTGCAACGGAGGGCAGCTAGCTTCCTGTATGCAACATAATGGTGTCAAACAGTTTTTAACGTGCCAGTTTGTTCACTGCTAGATGCATGGGTTGTGTAACACTCAGAACCTGCTGTCCCTGAAGCAGCAGTAATGGTTGAAGAGGGGTTAGGTATCGCTACGCATGTTCTTCACATGCATGTCTTGGAGTCCAGGAGAAGGTGCAGTATGTATCAAGAAGCAGCTTTGTGAGCAGTGTCTGCACACAAGGAAGGCATGATAGAATACCTGCAGAAAGCTGAGGCTGATACATCCCGCTCCTATACTGTAGTTTTTTTATGGCTTGAGGCGCGGGGCCTATAGCACTTTCTGCTATGGCATATCACTAACAATACCCAGCCCTGCCAGCATGGCATGCATCCCCCTAATTGTTGCAAAAGGAAGATGCACAGCCAGTAGAGAATAAAGTGTCAGAGCATAAGAAGACTGATATTGCAGCATGCAGCATGGCTCTTCTCACAAGAGCAGCATGCGATTGCCTGAAGAAGAACCATGTCCTGCTCCCCACAGGAACACTTCTTTGCTGTGCCAGAGCCCAGCAAGATGGTTGCCCGCATCAACTGGCGCATCAGCAGACCAGATGGGGACTTCATAGACAGGAGCACTATACAGGTGGGGCGTGTTAAGAGCAGGAGGAGGGAATCAGTAGCTAAACATGTGCATCTTCAAGTTGTACTGATTGGCAGTGTAACAGCTGCCTCTCAAGCTCGTGCATGGAAGTGTATTTGATGCTACTCTTGCTCGATACCTTAGGAGAAGCTTTAGCTGCGCAGGTGTCCTCAATAGCTTGTACGTGACATGTCTCAGGAGCCCTAGCATCGAGTGGAAGCTCCGTGAATACCCTGAAGGTTGACCTGCTAAGTACACGTAAACACTTGTCTCTGTAGATTAGGGCCTTTGTGCATGCTGCCCATCTGGCTCTCTGTAGATTTTTAATGCCCCTTTACCGAGAGGCATGAAGAAGCATGGCTAGCATATTGAATAGTTCTATACACATGGTTTAGCAGCTCCCTAATGATCTGCCCCTTTGTGTGCAGACATTCATTCAAGAGGAAGGCACACCCAGTCACCTCATCAACCACGGAAACGAGTACCTGCACTACGAGGACGACTGGTACATCCTAGGCTACAAACCAGACAGCTATGCTGTGGTGTACTACCTCGGTAACAACGATGCATGGCGGGGTTATGGGGGCGCTGTTGTTTACACCAAGGCGCGCCACCTTCCAGATGAGCTTGTGCCAGAGATATCTGCAGCTCTGGACAAGGTGGGCCTCAAGTGGGCAGACTTGAAGGTGACGGATAACACTTGCGGACCACACCCACCACGCAAGACTCTAGCAGAGGTGAGGAGGGGGATGCGGTGTAGAGGGTCGTAAGGCAGCCATACTACACAGGCAGGCACTTTTGCTAATATGCCTTCCATTGTTATGGATGTTTGTGGTTACCGGCAGTGTGAGGCATTGGCCAAGCTGGGGCAATTTGAGGCATGTGCAAAATCATGCAGGAGGTAGAGAAAGTGCCTCAGCTGTTCATGGTGATTGCTTCTGCTGGAGGGCTTTTTTATGGGTTGTTATTGATATCTTTCCCTGGTGGCACATATCAATTGAAGAATACGGTAGGCCACTGTTAAAAGCATTGGTTGCTTTGACCTGGCAGCTGCAGGATTAAGCTGATGCATAATGAGGTTCACGGAGTCCCTCCAGCAGCAGCAGCAGTAGCGCAGCAGGGAGGGGAGGCTTGCTTGCGTCTCTGGTTGGGCGAGCAGCAGCTTTCGTGGAAAGCGGCAGTTGCGAGGGGATTTAACCAGCTTGGTGTGTCATGTTGTGCTGTCTGGGATGTTATGCTGCATGAAAGCAGTGTTTCTTGGCATGAAACATATGCTTTGGCCTTTTGACCGGTTTCGGAGAGGTGTATTCACCTGAATGCATGCAGTGCTCATAACCAAAGTACGTTCTGGGCAATTTCTCTGCAAATCCAATCATGCAGGGGTATACAATGTCAATGCAGGCTTGGGACAGCATAGGATGCATAGCCATTGACCAGCCTGGCACGTATCTTTAATACCAGCAGGGTTGCCCATAATTCACTGCACAACCCATGCCCGAGCATGACATATCAGCTATTTTGTTTGTTACGTGCACCTGCAGGAGGTGTCCTCTGAGGCTGAGATGGTGGCCGGCGACTTGAGGAGCTTTGGACGTGGCTTCACAGTGCTAGAAAAGCGGCTGGAGGAGGAATTGACAAAGGAGGAGCAGGTGCTGGCAGAAGACCTGCGCGCAGCTGAGAGATTGCTTGAGAAGGTGGGGAGGAGGGGGGTGATGGGGGGAGGACAGGAAGAAGCAGGAACGATTGGGGGGAGAAGGCAAGGGGAGGTGGGGAGGAGAATGGAAGGCAAGGTAAAGAGAGGGTGCTCCAGGCTTCCTGTCCAAGAAGCAGGCTCTGATGCAAGCATGTGCGTGGGGCCAGCAGTCTGCACAAAGTAAAGGAAGGAAGACCGATGATGGTGCAAAGAAACGTGCTGGGACAGAAGCTGCTACTGAGTGCACCTTCGCCACAAGCAGTCTAGCTGCTCTGACACCCCTTGGCGGGTGCTCACTTGTGGTTTCAAATTATGTTGAATAGATCACTGCACAGCTTTCGGGCCGTGCAGCACCCGCCACATGACTTCAACCAGTTTGTTAGTGTGTGTTGAGAGAAACAGATACTGAGAGCTAAGACGACGAGAGCGGAGACAATAAGACATTGAGAGAGCTAGCGGAATTCCAGAGTTAAGAGCAGTACAGACTGCATGCTTTGTGACTGGCCAACAACCCCAGTACCCTGCCCCGCCCACGCATTCCGGAATGCAAGCTAAAGCTGGATTGGCTGCGCATAGACAAGCAATGCAAGTACTGAGACCTGAAAGCAAGGACTAGGGACCACTGGGACACATGAATGCAGGCCCACAGGCAAAGCAGGCTACTCAGTACAAATATGCATGCTCAACTGTCATTCAGAGTATGCATGTTGACTGTCATTACACATTTTTGTCCTGAGACTTCAGTATTCAGCACATTGCACTGCATGGCGCAGCAGGAAGTCATTGCTAAGGGTGAGAAATAGTACATTACATGCCCTTGTGTGGTTGTATCATGACGTACAGGGTATGTGCTCCTTGAAAGCTTCAGCTGCCAACTGAAAAGGAAAGGAGCCTGACACTGGTCACTGAAGTGCCAAAGTAGACTGGGGCAGGTGCAGATCGTTCTCTTTTCATTGCAAATGTCAATGGTCTTTGTCCATTCCAACGGATGGGAGAGTTGCATTGCACCACATGTAATACAAAAGGCCAACTGACGCACTTTGCCATTTTTATTACTGTCTGGAACATGGTCTTGGCTTGATGCGCTTGTCTAGCCTAAACCCTCTGATGGTGTCCTTCTGGTGCAGGTGGAACGTGAGGTGGAAGCCGAAGAGGCGGTAGTGGCAGATGAGATTGAGGATTTTGAGGATGCCTTGAGCAACTTTGCAAAGACAGTGAAGAAGTATTTCCAGAAAGGGGCATGAAAGGTGGACGACCACTCAGGCACTGTTGACGCTCAGGCAGTTTTCTGAAGGGGAATCAAGTGCTGCTAGGCTGTCAGCAATGTCTTATGAGATGTTCCCATTAGGGGGACAAAACTGGCTGCAGGCAAAGTGGTGCATGCTATAGTAAAGTGGCTTGAAGCATGACTCATCCGAGTCAATGATTCCCTAGCTGTGGCACTATTGATTCTGCATGAGCATGAAACATGCCAGTGCTATGGGGCATGCATTGACGCCGTACAGATCATGATTGAGGTATCTTTCGAGTCTGAGGACGAGATCTACAAGGCATGTGGCCTACTATGGTATGCAGCACTAGTCCCATTGATTCCCATCAAGCAGCAGACCGTTCTCTGCCAGGAAATGACTGTCGCGCTGCTAGAGAAGCATAGGTGGGGTCACAGCTGCTGTTCTGTCAGCTTTTCCAACTAGTAAAATGCAAAAGATGCAACTTTCCGCTGTTGTTCACTGTGTGGCTGGCAGATCTGATGCTGGCAGAATAGAGGGGGCCATTTTTACCATCCTGGTAACCTTTCAGGGTAATTACAGGGTCTGCGCCCCACAAGAAGGGGTCAACTACACCCGTTTGCTGGCCATCTGGTAATGCCTTTACAGCCTTGTTACACGGCGGAGTTGTTACTATGGCACTTCACTGACTCTCGCGAAGCCGGGCTGTAGTAGTGAACTCCCTGGGGGCGTTGGTAGGGGGGTTGCTGCATCTACATTTTGAATTCAATCCATTCTTTTCTTCAGCATATGTTTGTGGCTCTCTGGATGGATGTCTCTGCTGCCTGTCTTTTATAGCGGGGAGCACGGTAATGATGGTAGGTAGAAGACAATGGTGCTAGCTCTCACGATGATATATCAAGCATTGTCTGCTGTCTGTCTTACTTTTTGTAGGTTGCTTCCACGGGGGTTTCCGGAACCTCGGAAACTGGTTGTTTCAACTCCCCCTAAATTTCCGACGTACTTTGTGGCTGTTGGTCCTCTACATCTTGCTTTTTACACAGACCTAAAGTAATCAAGGCACTAAGACAACTTTCCTACCTTTACATCAGGCGCTACGGTAATGCTTGCGCAGGGGGGGTTGCTGCTCGGCTGGAAGATGATCGATCACGATTACGAGCACGATTACATCCATGATCTGATAGATAACATCCATTCAGCACCGGTCGTGTACCTCGTGCCTGGCATTGAGACTATGAATCCGAAGCAGCCATCCCTGGCGGTGTGTGAAGAGCAATCCATATGAGTGGCAAGCAGGTTCCCCCCCCCCCTCTATCTGGTCTGCATGCGTAGCTCTTTCTCTGTGTGTTCGGTGCTGGTAAAACTCACTCTGCTGGCAGGCCGAATCACTACCTAGTGCTGTATAAAGCCAGGTGAAGTACCAGGACGTGTTCCGGTCCCACTTTGGATGATACATGCTTGATATATCTATTAACAGGAATGGTGAAAAAAGACAAGAGAAATGCTAAAGGCTAACCTAAGGTGAGATGTTGGCGGAAAGGCGATGCGAGCAGAGGAGGTCACGCCTCTCTTGCTAGCATGAAAGTGCTGCTGTGGATGATACATGGCACGCGTAGCTCAGAAGTGCCTATGGACGACAATTTGTACAAGACAGCACCACCCTGCCTTCATGTGCAGCAGCCATGGCCTGGCATGTGAAATTACACAGTTTGCAGCCTCTGCAAGCATCCTCTCCCATGCAGTTTTGGGATACTGTTTTACTTGCACAAGCACAGGATCTTCTCTCTCATCCCCCAGCCACATGTGTGCCCTCCCCTCACTTAGTGTACAGCACATCTTCCCAAGGATGCCTGTAAAGTGGCTGAGCCAGGCGCTTCTGATCCAAACTATGCCCAATCAAACCAATGCTGCGTGCCAGGACGAACAGCCCATTGAGGTAACCAATGTTGATGACCTCATCCATCTCCTTCTGGCTGAAGGAACCACTTGAAGCCAGCAGGTCCAGGAAGAGGGCTGCAATGCACCCATCCACATTCAGTACAAGGTTGGCAGCCTTGGCCAACGTGTACTCTTCCACACGCAGAGCATACTCCAAGTGCTTGGTGGCAGGGAAGAACTGCAGAGAACAGAGAAAGGAATGTCAGCAATTTTGAAAAGCACTTTGAAAAGCAATTTGGCAAGTTCTGCCGGCTACTGACAGGCAGCAATGTACTGCAGTGTGACTGGAGGCATCCTAAAGATATCATATTAGTGAGAAGACCATCCTCCTGTCATCCTAGCATCATTGAAAGGCATCCGACAGCCCATTTGACAGGAAAAATGGATGGCAACCAACCGGAGAGGACCAAACTGAGTATGTGGGTTGCAAGTTAGATTACATGTTTAACGCGTGACAAATTGTCAAGCAGTAGATTCTAGCCTGCATGCAAGCAAACTGTGAATTTCTTGGTCTACCGGAAACATTTTCATGTCACCCTGACATCATGGAGAACAAACCAGCATATGCATCCTGTGCCCCACAGGGCTGAATCAGTCGAACTACCCTGCACCTACCTTCTTTGCATAGTTCTGTAGGAGCTCAACGCGCATGTCCCTGTTGTCCTTGCTCTTGATACGATGTCCAATGCCTGGCACACGCTTCCCCTGCTTCTTCAAGCCCTCCACAAAGTCTGATGGGATTAACTTACGCTCAACAGCACTCTTGAAACACCTGCAGGGCACATTCCAGGTTCTGAATAAGGATGCTAGCCATCTCAACTAATGCTACAAAACGCACCAGAAACAGACCAAAGCATTCTGCAGTCCATTCAGTGTTACAGGTCAACAGATCAAAACATGTGACATTGCCAGCAGATGTGCAGTATGTTCAACTCTGTCAAATAGTGGGAAGCCTAGGAACACTCATGGTGAAGCTTGTACCTTGCCAGATGCATGCTGAAACACTGCTCGGTCCGCAGCAAGGACCAGCTTTACCTGGCAGCATCATCAATAGCGCCACCAAAGCGGGGGCCAATTGTGAGGAGGCCACTGACTAGACAACTGACCAGGTCTTTGCCAGCACGTGATGTGACAATTGAGTTGTGAGCGCCAGACACACAGGGACCATGATCAGCACACAGCATCACACACCTGCACACAGTAGAGCCAACAGTTTATAATGACATTTTATGAATATTCACCTCATCCAGTATGCTCGATACCGTATAGACAGCCAGTGCCCTCTATGACCAGCGAGTAGGCGACACCAGTATCCCAAAAAATGTGTTTCAAGTGCGCCACAGACGACCAGACACGGAATTCATCTGCATATACTTATATGTCAACTACACGAATGCCTTCTTCCTAAAGCCCATACTCGCCAAAAAAGCACAGACCGCAAAAGCTGATCTTGGGCAGCTAGTAGAAATGGAAGTCCTGGGCCCCAAGTACTGCACACAAACCCCTCCACCCAAACCGTACAGGCTAGACACACGTCCCAAAGCAGCCCCTTCCACTCACATTTCCATGAACTTGGTAGCGTACTTAGGCAGCTTGCGCTTGAACCAGAGCAGGGCCAGAACATCACCAACACCGTAGCCACCCTCAATCAGCTCGCTCATTGTCACTCCATAGTACGTAGGCTCCTCACCACGGTCGTCGCAGATGGTTGACACCACATGGGTGGGAGCACGAACCTGCATGCATAAGTTAGAGCTTGTGTTGATACCGCACAGGCCTTCCTGCCTCTGGCTTCAGCAACAGTGACCCATATGGCTACAAGCGATTCACGAAGCCCAGGTGCTTATGGAACCCATGGAGCTAAGATATCTAAAAACGCGCTCACATAGAGGCATTGCTTCCTTCCCAAGTTTTTTCAAAGTAGTATCTAGATGCTGAAAGCGGTTACTCAATGCCTCCAACTGCAGGGTCACACCCACCTTTCCAAGCTTGACTGCTGTTGCAAGGTCCATAGGGATCTCAGGCACCTCCACATCAGGGGTAGGCGTCAGCACCCCATCAGCCACCAGCTGCTCAAATGTGACTCGGACAGCCTCTTCCAGGCCCTCAAAGGACTCCGGCACAATTGCTCCAGCAGCCTTCAGAGCAGCATTCTTGGCTTGTGCACTGTCCTCTTCACCACCACTGCGGGCTCCAGCATGACCAAACTGCACCTCACTCTTGAAGAGCTTGGCACATGTGCCGCTCACCCAGGCTACAACTGGTTTGGTGACCTTGCCTGCAGCCAGAGAGTGGTCAGAGTCAGCAAAGAGCCTCTGTGCCTGAGGTCATTTTAGGCTGTATGGTAGCCGCCTGGGCCATGGGCTTTCTATTGAGCCAACTGAGAGGGGGTCTCCCACTTGTCTTCTTGTTGTCTGAATGTTGCTGCATGTGCAAGAATTCAAACATGTAACCATTTGACAACGCAGGAGATCCCTCTGTTCACCCACACATTTCCAATATCCAAAAGCACGCAGCACAGATAGCGCAGACTGTGCAGGCATAATGAAGCTCATTTTCGCAAACTCTGAGATTGACAGCAGGCAGCGTTCAGCCCTGTACCCACCTGCTCTGAGCGCATCCACCAGGCTGTACTCATCCCTGCCACCCAGCTCTCCCAGCACCACAATCACCTTGATCTGAGGGATGTTCTGGTAGCGGATGCAGTGGTCAGACAGGGTGGACCCAGGGAATGTGTCACCACCAATGGCGATACCTGTAGGCAACCAATCCAGCTGATTAGCATGGATGGCATTCCACAGACTCAAGGTTTACCTTGCAATCTGGGCGCACATGGTTTGCATAAGGTGTGCTCCAGGGTGTGGCGCCATTGCAATACACATTCCCTTAGGTAGCCTAGTGCAAGTCCGCAGCTGCCATGCCACTGCTCGACATACCTTCGTATAGGCCGTCAGTTGCACGAGCCAGTACGTTGTACATCTCATTGCTCATGCCGCCAGACTTGGACACGAAGCCCACAGAGCCTGGGCGGTACAGCTTGCAGGCAATGATGTTGTCCAGGGTACCAGCTGTATCGCCAATCTTGAACGCACCTGCCTGCAGCAGCACAGGCCACAGCTTCATTCAGTACAATGCATGAGAAGCCACCTATAATATTACTGGAACTGAACGAAGATGGGTGTATGGGGTCAATACTAGCGCTCCCCTCAACAGTATGGGTGAAAGCTGCACTGCATTGCCCCTGTGGTGCCACCATGTGCCGCATAGATTGGCGACCTAGAGAGTCGATTTGTTACCTGCACCCCTCCCACAGTTGCAGGCCCGATGATGACCTTGTTGTTGGCACGGGCAAAGGCAATGATCTTCTTGGTATCCTTCTCAGGAACTCCCTCAGCAATGATGGCCGCAACCCTGATGGTGGGCTGTTGCAACGCGTCCATAGTTGACTCAAAAGCACTGCAGATGAAGGTGACCCAGGTTCAGTGGTTGCCACATGGCAAGCCTGCGCCAACTTCCCTAAATGGAACTGGCAGATGGAGGCAAGAAGGTATCCCTTGACTGACACGAGCTCTGCCATCAGCTCAAAGCAGGCTAAAAGCTTGCAGAGGTGAGAGCTCTTACCTCCTGTAGGAGGCATAGTTGATGAACACATCAGCCTTGGGGTGCTTCTGAGCTGCCTCGCTCGTGCTGCAGGGGGCCAACATCCATGTCAGGTTGACACAAGTAAATGATGAAGATAATGAAGAGAATATATACGCACTTGCTGTACATAGGGATCGCAATCTCTTGGTCCCCGAAGAAGACCTTCTGGAACCCGCTTGATCCTGGCTGAACGATGCAAGCTACCGAAGGGGTCTTTCGGCCTGTGTACGAGCCCAAAGTTGTGGCTGACTCCAACAGTTTGTCCTTCGGAAGTAATCTCTGTGCTGAGTGCTCACCGCACAGGAAGTCGAAGTCCAACATGCGCTGCACGGGTTTCTCCTTCCAATTGAAGAATACAGCCTGCGTGTCTGCGCTGAACAGCTGGCCGAACTCCCCCATGGTTGTGAACTGAGAGAAGCCGAGCTATCAGCAGGATTGTAACAATCCTAGAGAAACGACCTCTGCAAGACCGTTGAAGCAATCAGCGATGCCCAGTCGTCTACCAATGATAAATGTGCAATTGCGAGAGCTACTGCCACCCCCTAATCCATGAGGCATCGACTAGCGATGTGCCTCTAGCCCTCCTGCAGCTCTGGCTTCAGAGTTCAGGTGGTGTATAAGGACTAGCGTACGGCTAACCGCTCCGCAGTGAGGCTCCACCCGCTTCTTTGTTTCATCCTGACATATGAAAGATACACCATGTCAAGCCATGGATGCTCCTCAGTAGGGCGCTCATTTACTTGATACCGCTGGCTGGTATAGCTTGTCAAACCAACGACATGCACCCTGCTCAACTAGTTCTTCTGCAGTCTGAAATGCCTCCATTCGCACTTTGGAATATCGGGCCTGCGTGGTTGTCGGTTACCAACCGCTCCAGCAGGCTACTGGCACTTAAAGTAAACTTCAACACTAGAAGAGACACCCCAGGCCAGAAGGACTAGAACAGCAACAGATACGGGAAGATCCAGGGAGGACGGGCCTTAACAGCCGCTTAGCGGGCCATGCTGTACACACGCTTGCCCAACTTGGACAAGATCATGTCATCAACCTCAAAGTCTGCCTCCTTGCGACACATTCCCAGGCCAAAGTCCTTCTTGTAGCTGTCTGCCAAGCCGTCCACAAGGCCGAACTGAGGGGTCCAGCCCAGCAGCTCCTGGGCCTTGTCAATGGAGGCGAAGAAGTGCTGGTCGCGCATGGGGAAAGCCTGCAGACCCAGAGACAGCAAGGTCACCAGTTACTGGATATATTGCATCCTCTATGCAGTAACCCAGCTTCAGCCTCCCCCTATCTAGACATTTTGTGGCCAGACAGCAATGAGTGGTAATGTGGCAGAGTCTAGAATGACAGCCTGAACAAAGCATCAAGAAAGTTGATGCACAATCATTGCTGGCCTGGCGCAGTCAAAGCACCCACAATGTGTGTAGTAGTTGCAGCTGTCTGGGAACAATGGTTAACTGCGAGATAGATGACTTCACAGCTTTCAGCGGACTGTTTTATCTACCTAGAAATTACTTTCACTTTGGGTAAAGTTATGGGAGCTTGTGGTATCTGCCAGGATTCACATGCACAGTCAGTTCTAACCCCTGGGTTGCTTCTGTGTGCATGTCCCAGCCTGCCACTGGTGCCATAAGCATCCTGCTGCACAAGGTTTGCTTCTGCAGGCAATGTTCAATGCAGGAGATGGTTTAGCCTGCCCATCTTCGGACAAAATTTAGATCCCTTCCCTTGCTTCCTTTCCCATTTCATCTGCTGCCCCTCCTAACAACATCCCCTTATACTGCCCACTTAACATGCACTGACCCATACAAGATCCCTAACAACTGCAGGTCACCCCTTGCACCAATGCACTGACACCCTTTCACTTCCTACTCCCACGACCCACCTTCTTCTTGCCGAAGTCAAAGTCCTTGGGGTTGAAGTGGACCAGCTCTGGCTCTGGTGCACCCATGGCCAGCGCGCAAGCCTTGGCAATGCCATCAAAGGTGACAAAGCGCTCACCGCTAATGTTGAATACCTGCCTGCTGGCATTGGGGTTGCCCACAGTGGCCAGGAAAGCATGAGCCAAGTCCTTCACATGGCCAAGCTGAGTCACCTGTGCATCAGCAAGAATGGGGCAAGTAAAGAGCTGGTGTTTAATCCCCAAAGCTCATGATATCTCTTAGGAACTCCCAAAAGGATGTGTCAGTACCGTACATGCTCCAGTCCATTCACGCTACCGCACTACCTTGCACACAATCCTAAGAAGACGCGCAGAAAGCCCTCCAATCTGTCCTTCATCCACCTCACTTCAGGATCATCCCACCCAGCCACCTCCTCCTCTCCCATCTCCCCCCTATCCCTGTCCAGCAGCTCTTCCGCCTGCCTCCAACACACTTACACCCTGCACTGCCCCCTTGTCTCCTCCCCATTTTTCTAATTTCCTACCGTGCCCCTTTCCCTGTCCCTCTCAAGCTGCCCCCAGCCCTTAACTAGTTGCAGTACATCCCAGCCCCACTGTCATAGTGCGATCCCCTCGTCTTCCGCTCTCCTCCCTCACCTCCTGCACCCCCTTGCCTCACTCCAGTCTCACCTGGTTGCCATTGCCAGGGACCACGATTGGCCTGCCTGCCTTCAGCCTATGGAAGAAGTACTCCTCCACAGGGTTATAGTTAAGGGGACCGTAGATGTATACGGGCCGCACGCTGGTCCAGTTCACCCCGCTGCGCTCCAGGTAGGACTCTGTGTCCAGCTTTCCCTTGTGACGGCTCTTGGGGTCCACAGCATCCTCCTCGCGATGAGGCATCTGGTCGCTCTTCAGGTACACACCTGTGAGGCAATTGTTTACAAAGAGCTAAGCAAACCGTTCCCCAGGATGTTGCAATTTCCAGTATAGGCTGCACTTGGAGCTATGGTGTGGATGCGTGTCTACCTGGTGATTTAACCTATTCAGGATCTATCAGCCTGCCAAGATGCCCAAAGGTCTTGCCAATTTACTTCAACGAACTGAGACAGCTTACAGGTATCTGCAACTTCAGGAATGGCATGTCTGGGGCAGGAAAGTGCACCGATATTGCTGGCGAATCTCTCACAAACCCATTGCGCTATATCACGGCGCAATGTTACTTCTCCGTCTGACATGCCACCAGGACTTGTGGTGTTGTGTTGAAGTGTAGTGTTTCTAAACTTCAGCCTGTCCCTGGCTTTAGGTGATGACACAATGCAGCATTTGCCTGCAACCCAGCCTGTCGTGCCATGAGCCAAGGACCCTCACAGCTGCTGGTGCTCCTGCTGCTTGGTTTGCTGGGCTCTAGGCTAGCAGTCGCAGCCTTCCCGCCCATTATGGCTGCTGCTCCCGACTGCGTGCTATCCTCAGTACTGCTCCTCCACCTCCTACTTCTGCCACCCATGTCCCCTGCTCTGCTGCTGCCCATAAAACAAACAAACAAAAATTTAAGGTGCGGCAAATATTGCAGACTATCACTGCCACTTCCACACCGCCCACCTGTAGCTGTCCCATTCCACCTGCCTCTCCGCCCCCACCCAGCCCTCCTGGCCTGCCTGCACTACACCCAAGTATGTACTGCACCAAGCATCGGCTATTTTCCAGTGCTTCCTATGACTGCTGGTGCATCTTCTGCGATCGCTTCTGCAGAGCACCACAACACCTGTTATACCCATAGCAGCCTAGGATATCTGCCATTTCCCCACCGCTGCACCCCCTACTATAACCTCTATCCTGGTCCCCCTCAGCCTATGTTGCGCTCTGCAGCAGTTGTACTGCCCCTCACTGCCCCTATTGCTGCCTCTGCTTTTGCCTCTTTGGCAGCTGCATGACAGCGTCCTTCCTTCTCTTACCACAGCTGAACCACTGTACCTGCATCTTCCCCACCGGCACCGACCCTCCATGCCTTCAGCCCTGATTGGCCCCCACACACGCACACACTGACCTGCGCTACTGCAGTAGATGTATTGCTCCAGGCTGCTACGTCCCAGAGCAGAAATAATAGGCTCAGCCTCCACAGCCTCACGACCATTGATGTCAAACACAACCTGGAAACCGCTGCCACTCAGCTTGCGCTTCACATCCTCAAAGTCCTGCAACAAACAGACGTACAACGGTTAACCGCTTCCACAACTGTGAACTCAAATCCCTGAAACTGCACGACTGCAACCCTTGCTGAGACCTCTCGCACATTGAATCATATGCAGGACTTTCGGTATCTAGTTCCTTCGCTCCTCCAACAAAAAAAGGTCAGACCCATGCCGATCTCATATAGAGATGAGCTCGTATGTGACAGTTCAGATGCCGCTACTGCATCCAGGCTTTTGCAACTTTATGCCCCTTGCAAATTCTCAACATCAGTCTGGTTCAGTCTTCATGCAAAACCTTCAGAGCCTTGGCAGGGAAGCAGCTGCTGCAGCAGATAGTCACTTGCCCTCCAGTTGGCGTGCCCTTCTGTGTCTTTCTGCTTCTTCCTGGCATCCCCCTGTCTGCATTCGCTAGGAACCTATAATGACTACATATCATTTCCTTATTTTTGCAGCAAATGGGGACACAAGCAGGCCAAGATTGCTCCTGAGCCTTGCTGGCCTTGAAGCTATTGGTAGGGAATATTTGGAAGCTGCTTCGCCTCGGGCCCTAAAATGCCGGCACCCCTGGCCACGACTATGCTGTATCCTTTCATGTAAGCACACTTTGCTGCCTGGGTGGGATGCCATGAAGCTCATTGCTGCCAGTTTCCGATACATCACCCCTCTTCCCTGATCTATCCATCACCCTGCCCACCTTCCTGTCACCAGCGATGTGCTGCACCTTGCGGGCAAAGCTGCTGTAGCTGGCGTTTGTGTCATCAGCAATCTGCTCGGTGATTGCCTTCTTACCACGGGTGTATAGGGTGACCTCATGACCAGCCTCAACCAGCATGCGGGCAAGGTACACACCAATGAAACGGGTGCCACCTGCACAAAATAGGATCCTTAGAGGCACTGCATTGCTTCCATTGACCTGTCCTAAAACTTCAAGATATTATAGCTTACTGCTATGGTAATTGTTAACATTAATGCAGCACAATTCTGCATCAAGCAATCAAGACAGGGGCTCGACTCAACCCCCAACTGCTGTCAAGCTAGAGAACGCTGCAGCCTCAATTGGCGTGAAAGCAGGAGAACTTCGTCAGGGATACTGTAAATGGGATAAAACTTCGTCCTAAATCTTCTTCCACCATGGTAGGACAGGGCAGGGGTTAGTACTGCTTCAGCAAGGGGTACCTACCCATCATGAGGATCTTCTTTGGCTCCACAGCAGAGCACACCACAGACAGGCGTGCATCGCGCCCCTTTGTGGCATTGCGGACCACCTGCCGGGAGCGTTGCTTGTTAATGCAGCGAGAACTTCGAGACAAGCAAACGGTCCATGAGCCACGGCAAATTGCGCCAAGGGGACAATTTGCCATCCCATTGACACTACCCTGACACGGGAACAACAAAATTGACACACACTTACAGTCCTCTGGACCTTCGCGCCGCTGAAGGCCTTAGGCTGGGCAGTGGCCCTGCTCACTGATTGCTTGGCCTGCATGGTTCCGCTCTCCTTAGTGGTCTGCCTTAAATGCAGGCCGGAAAAGGTGATCGGACGTGTGCCAATTGTGCTTATGAAGCCAAATTCCTGCCCTACAGTGGAACTCGAAGCACTTATACTATCTTGGGTGCCACGGCCTGGCACCAGCCCGCCACCAGGCCCGCCGTAGACGCCTCGCCTTCCGCCCAACTGCGCTTAATTGACGCAAGTAGGCACTTTGATCTGCTGTGGATCTCTAGTACTAGGTCCTAGATTGCGATATGCGGCCCCTGAGGCAGTCTCTAATACCTGCACCTACAACAATTGCCCCTCGCATTACACCGTCTACAACCACCCAAAACAGCTGCATTACCCAATGCCCCTCTTTTATACATGCACATCTCCTCTCTGGATGTAGAAGAGGGTCTCATAGTCTGTCACTGCAATGATGTCGCTGCTACCGCTGCGCTGGACGTCAAATGAGTTGAAAGAGCACCCCTCTCGAGTAATCACCTCCACCTTAGCCAAACCTGGAGCCTCGAATGCTTCATACAGTCCTTCAGCATGTTGATCCTGCGTCGATGCTCTACAGATTGTGCCGTCAGAGGTGCAGAATAGAACAGGGGGAAACAGGCTACCTCTGCCTCCTACGTTACTGGTGTCTTCAGTATCGAACAGGACCTGCAGTACAAGAGGATAAAAACGCATTGGCGCAGTTGTATGGTAAGCAAAACCAATACTCAATGGCGGAGCCCTCACTTGGTGCTCAGGGCTGACAGGCATAGACTCAGCTGCAAAGAAAGCCCACAAGGCCTATTCTGCCCTTCCGCACCCTTTTACCAGTTGCAAAGGCTAAAACATTGTCTCTTGCGCTATGCAGAAGGAGATGATGCAACTATGGGCCATTCCTGCGGAAGCTGCAAAAGTCAGCAGCCTGCATGCTCCTAGGCCATGCTGTACTTTGTTAAGAGAGACCACTACACAGCCCTCCGGACCCAAGCATAACATTTGAAGCCATTGTGGTGCACATAGCAGCTGCTTACACTTTTATCAGAACTTGGGGCTACTACGCTGCTGCGGGACAAGGACCCTGCATCACCCACACTGTGACTTGCTTTTAGAAACCCAAGAACCGCCACTGGCTGAAACCCCTTGTCTGCAGTGCTGTAACCTCACTCTCCCCCCACAAGTGCTCCCCCAGCTTGGAGAGCTCCTCCTCCTCCCTTCCCTCACCTCCCACACTGTCCGATTGCTTCAAATAGCCACCAACAATTACACAGAACAGTCGTTCGTGAGGGCTGACATTGCCACCTTCCCTCCGTTAACCCCACACTGGATGTCTACCAGCCTCCATAAAACAACACTCTAGACCCCTCTTTCCACCAGCCCTTGTCTCACACACTGCCACCTGTCCTCCATCGGCCATCACCAGTGACTGCAGAGCCTAGGCCCTTTCATTCTCACTCAATACCAACCCCTTCCCGCACGGCCTCCCGCACTAGACTCTACCAGGCGTCCTAAATCCCTCCCGCTTCAAAGCCCCATTCCCCCCTCCCCTGTCCTTACCTCCCACACTGCCCCTTCTCCTCCATCCGCCACCACCAGCGGCTCCTGGTTCTTCCTCAGATCCCACACTGCCACCCCTCCTCCCTCAGCACCTGTAGCTACCAGGCCTGGTCTGCTGGGGTGAGCTGCCAGGCACAGGATCTGCCTGTCTGCTCCCTGCTGCTGGTCCCATAGCTTCACACCTGTATGGCCCCAGGAGCCTGAGGAACTGCCAAGTGGTTTGGGCCCTTGACGAATGTCCCAGGTGGAAAGCCCACCAGGAGTGCCCGCCTGCAAAGATATTGACCACAAAGATGCATGTGTGAGCTTGAACTGACTTTCAACTTGCTAACTCTTTTTGAATGCAATACAAGGGATGCCTGCGCGCCAGTTCGTTGTGTTCCCCTGCGACTCAGTTTGCTGCACCTGTGCTCAAGACTGCAGCTACCAATTGTAAAGGGACTACTGCTGAACAGTTATGGGTGTACTCCGTGTTCAAGCCTGGTATACTGCCACAAAGGATAGCTGCATACCCACTGCCTACAACAGGCATGTGGGCAGATATAGCGCACACGCCAACCATGGAACAATTTTCATCAGTGGTTGTGGAGGAGAGAATCTCGGGACACTAACGGCCTTGTTTCAGGTGCAATTGCTACCTAAGAATGCCCAGCCGCTCGCTGCAGAGGTCTGCTGGTGTGCAGATGCACAACAGTGACAAGCGGCAAGACACTGATAGCACTTACACCAGCAAAGAATGCAACAGCTCCAGCTGTCTATTGCCGCTCCATGCAAGTCCATGCCTGCATTTTTGGCACCACATCCTTCCAGCTACAGAGCGCTCTCCAACACGAGACAAAGTTGTCGCAGTCACGCAACGGGGCTGAATGGCTGCAAAGCTGTGCACCTGATCTACGTCATATACAGTAGAGCTCTCTCTTAACATATATACTAAAGAAGGGCCTACCGTGACAAAGCAGTGGCTGTCCATCCACCTTGCTGCGTTGTAGCTGCACCATGGTGAGGCTGGCTTGAAGACTGCAGGTCCTCCCACCTGGCTGTCTAGAGGCTGCAGCTGGAGGGAGCCACAGCCAGTTGCACACAGCAACAGCTACGGCACAAAGAAGACAAGCAACTGGTTGAGATGAGGCACAGGGCACGCCTAGCAGTGACTGAAAAGAGAGTCAACACTGGCGCCTCTAGTGTTATCGCCTCTGGTGTTAATTGCAACACCCTGAAATGCAAAAAAGGAAGCTGAAGGCAAGGGTCCTCCTTCAAAGAAGGCGACAAGCTGTAGGTTCATGCAAGGCAAGGCAGGTAATGCAGAGCCAGACAATTTCTCTCATTCTGCTTGCATCTCAGTACAGCCCCTGATACTGGTCTAGCACAAGGTCCTTAACAGGGCCTCCTCCAAGCCTTGCTGCTGAGAATATGTGTGTGATGAGTACCCATATTCATGATACAGGAAAAAGCTGGTCCTTATTCTGCTTATAAGGGCCTCCAGGGCTTCCAGGGGCGGAGGAGGGGATGCTAGGAAGCCCATCATTCCCAACGGCCCAGGACAAAACTATTCATTCTAGTCCCTGATGTTCTGCTCCTCCATACCTCTGCTGTAGGGCTGACATCCACAGAAGCTACGGCAGATGTGCTCAAAGAGGTGCTGCTCATGCTGCTAGCTTCAGGACCACCAGCAGCATCCTGCGGAGAACAAACCAAGGTCGTCTATGTGCGAAACCTTCATTTGCAGAACAGCCAACCTGTAATGCAACTAGGCTTTGCGTACCTTCCTACTGTGAGTGCTGCATGGTATCTTGCTACTAGGCTTTGTGTAGCTTCCTACTGCGAGTGCTGCATGGTATGTTGCTAAAAGCTGCTGTACCCTACCACAGTTTTTGGTTCACAGCAGCGTGGCCATCTTCTCTGTTGCCTCTGAGGCCTGAAGCTCGTTTGCACTATCCACCGCTTGAAAGCCATTACACTACTGACAACCCTAAGGATAAGTTGCACAAAGGTGGACACTGATGGTTCTTTAAAATGCACAGGCTACTGGACCCTGTTGCTTCCTTGCTTTCCCTCGCCACCCTTTGCTGCTTGCTTGGCCCCTTGTCTCACCTGCACCATAGCTCCTGCTCCTGCTGGCCATCTCATTTGTAGACAGCAGACATCACCAGTGGTGCATCCAGCAACTACGAAGACATTGTCCTGTACTCGTCCTACCTACAGACAGCACCATCTCCCATGTGAAAGGGGACATGACATTTTGAAACAGGGGAGGACTTCTGTGATTTTCCAGCCATGGCATTTGTTCTGCCATTATTGGCCGCATGTTCCTCTTTACTAATGGTGCAGATGGCAAATGCTGCTCTCACCTGCATGTCTGTGACCTTCCCTGGCGTGTCTTCAGTCACGAGTGGACGCATCTGCCCTGTTTCACCGCCATCCAGGACTTGAAGGGCGATGGCTCCCAGAGAGTATGCCTGAGATTACAAGCATCCCTTATGGGCAGCCAGTTTCAAACCTCCTTGATTGCAATGCAAGCAGCGGGTAGATACGAGATCGGAGGTTGTCATGGTGTATTGTTAAATATGTGTTTAGACTGCTCTTGGCACCTGTGCATCTTCAGTCCAATAGGCAATGGCTCCATAAATATACTCGAATTCATCAGCACTTTGAGGGGGGCACGGCAAGCTCCGGTATTTGTGGATTGAAGCAGCTATGTACAGACGTAGCTGGTTCATATCTGTTTAGCTGCTTTTGAGAGTCCCTCGGGACTGGATCCACGATGTAAGCGACCCAGAGCTACACAAAGATGCCGGGTTTGGGGCACGCTACATACCGTTGAATACAAGGGCCAGAGATTATAGGCACATCAGT
The DNA here is from genome assembly GCA_963556185.1 of Pseudopediastrum boryanum. Taxonomy (NCBI): domain Eukaryota; kingdom Viridiplantae; phylum Chlorophyta; class Chlorophyceae; order Sphaeropleales; family Hydrodictyaceae; genus Pseudopediastrum; species Pseudopediastrum boryanum. The sequence goes on from OY744503.1 coordinate 3,794,380, forward strand.
CGTAACAGCCGGAAAGGGAAGCGGAAGCACGGGTGCCACTTTGACATGCAGGCGAGTGACCTAATCACTAATTGCCGCCCCGTCATCGCGGCCAGTACTCTGTACTAAATGGTAATAGATACTCCTATGTCAGTTAATATGCAGAACACTTCTCATTCATACGGGCTATAGGCTTTCGCTGAAGTGACCACATGTGTGCGTCGCAAGCAGAATTCATGTGTACGTTGCTGTAGTGTGTCTACAATGTTAAAATCTTGGTCAGAAGGAGAACCGAGCTAAGTCCTTGGACTTCTCTGATTGGTTCAACATAGTCCCAGGCCAATGACTACTCGCTTAGGTGACATATGGGAAGATCTGCGCCAGCTCCGAGCGTGCAGGCCGACGTTGGATCAGGAGCCCAGGTTGCTCAGCCGATGTATCTCCAGGCTGCAACAAGATGCTGAGGACATCACCTCCAGCAGCTCGCCATCATCTCCTGCTGCCATACCTCACGGCAGCGTGGACTTGCTGGGAGGACCAGTCCTCGGGTCACAACCTCGCCTAGCAGCTGAATGTATGATCCTCCTGCTGGAGAGTCTTGAAAGTCCGCCAGCCAGCATCTACACCGGCGTAGGGGGCTACCCTTGTTCCCCCACAGAAGAGCAGCTGGGCAAACGTAAGCACATGCTCCCAGGCCTGCTTTGGAAGCGCTGTGGTTCTACTTATGATAACATGCATCTCCCCTGTGCTTCTTATGACCAGCAATGACATTTCTTTCTTGCTTGCAGATCATGTCCACCTGAAAGCCTTGGCCCTGAAGCTACAGCTGCTCCAGGAGCTTACAGCATACATTGGCTGCTTGGCACCCTCGCTACAGGATGATCCTATTGATGCTGAGCCCATTGGCAAGGGGAACAGGTGCGATGATACAGCAATAAGTCAGCTGAACAGCCTGACAGAACTTTTTGGTGGCAGCTTCTGATAGGAAGAAGCAGATCAGGAATCAGTGGGCATGAAATGGCAACACTCTAACCCATCAGCCATTTCTGTGTTAGGAGTTGCTTGGCAGTGGCCGCTTTCCCAGCTCCGTGGGCTGCGTTCTAGACTTCTGATGAAGCGCCCAGAACGACATGATTGGGCTCGATCTTTGTTAGAACCCAGCACCATGGCTTGTGCAAATTCCGTCCGGTTCATCAATTGGGCATTGTTTATGCTTTTCCCATGGCAGGCCCACCTTCATCCAAGGCATTGTTGAGATTGAGGAGCTGCCACCAGAGTCGGCTGAGGCACCAGCTGTCACAGCTCGTCAAGCTTGGGCAGCTCTGTCTGAGCAGCTGCTTGTGCAAGCCCTGTTGGCTTTGAGCCTTTACACCAGCCCTTGGGCATCTGTCTACGCAGCAGCAGCAGGGGTAACTTCTGCCCCTAGCAAGGGCTTTCAGAATACCTTAGACACAAGCAGTAAGCATTTAGCTCAGTGCGGGAAGGAGCAAGAGGGCAATGCCAGTGAAAAGGCGGCTTCCCATCCAGAGAATGGAACAGCAGAGACAGGCTTACAGCAGCTCTACAAGAAGGCGTTTACAACTTCCTTGGAGCTATATACACCTTGGGCAGACCTCCAGGCAACATCAATGGCACAGGAGCTCCTTCTCTCCTTGGCCTCACATGTGCAGTGGAACGAGTCACCATCTTCCGACTCCAGCTTTAGCAGCCCCAACATGCTGCCCAAAGGAAGTAAGAGCAGTAGCAGCGACAGGAGCAATGGCAGGACCAGCAGTAGCAGTGCAGCGGGGTGCGTGAGGTCTAATGGAGGTGCTGCTCCTGAGTCCCAGCAGGAGCAGCTGCAGCAAGTAATAGTTGCTGTACTGCCCCTGTTACAGAAGCAGCTGCAGCAGGTGCTGAGATCCAAGCCACCATCCAGGAACAAGGAGGAAGCAGAAGCCGCAGGTGCGCATGGAAAAGATAACGGAATTGCTGAAAGAAGGGGTTCAGGCATGCGCTAAGTCTTCTTGGGTTGTGGTTCTAGTCAGTATTGGCGGTAGGGTCCTACTATAAACCATTGCCGTCAGCATGTGGATGGCTTCTATCCTGCAGCACGTAACCAACGGTTAACAAGTGTATGGTCACTTTTCTGACCCCATAGGCGTAGATTCTAGTTAAGTGGGCATGGCTGAACAGTTTATCATGACTGTCTTGCTGTGTGTTGCTGTGTATGGTCTCCCACAGGCAATGGCCCTGACCTGTACACAAAGTGCCTCGCTGCCCGCAAGCTTGCAGCGTTAACCCAGCAGCTCACATCACCTTATGCAGCGGCAGGCATGCAGCGTCTGCTCCCCCTGCTCCTCTCCGCTTTGGATGAAGCTTCCCCTCATGTACAGCGGTATGGTCAGTCTGCATTGCATTGGCTTGTCAGACAGCTACCAGCTGCTGAGCTGGCGGGTCCCAGGGAGCTGTTGCTGCATGTTGCCAAGCGTATGGTGGTGGGATGTGAGGAGGGCAGCTGGAAGACAGCACTACCTGCTGCAGTAGCAGTCACGCTGGTGAGAAGTAGTATTACCTGAAGCTCATGATGGTGTAAGGCAGATGCATTGTGCCGTGGTATGTGCTTGCACAGAGTACGGGTGCTGCTGGCTCCATGGGCGTTAGGAGGAACCTTGTTTGATTGCAAAGTTTGCACGTAACTAGCCTGGGAATGGTGCAGACGAAGAGCTTATCTCGTTAAGATGTGATTTCAGGCCTTGTGGAGGTCATGCTACAGCATGGATGTCCCAGACCAGAGGATGGTCTGGATGTTTTGGTTTTACCTCGACCATGCGGCTTGCATGCAAACCTTATGACCAGAAGGAGGTGAAGCACATTAATGGCAAAGTGAAGACATATTTTGCTCCGCCTGGCCCCTCTTCATGCTCTTCTCCCTCACATCATGGTTGTATATCCATCTATGGACCAAGTTGGTTTATCCCACCCTGCCCTCACCCTGGTGTTTCACTTGCCCTGCCCTCTTGCTCCTCTCCTGTTCTAAGGCTGTGGAGGCTCCTGGCAACTGCCGCTCTACCGCTCTGGATGCACTTGTGACTGCTCTCCTCGAAGAAGTGGAACGCAGTGGCCACAAGCGTGAGCTGTTCACAATCTTCACAGCTTGCATGACACCCCTGCTGCTGCACTTGGGACTGTACACAGTGAAGCACCTGCCCAGGCTAATGCCCCTTCTACTGCAGGAACAGCTAGTCCCAGGTAGCAGAAGACTGGCAGCAGCATTGCTCCTGGCTGAAGTTGTGAGAAGGAGCTGGCCGCGGATGCCAGCTCATGCCCTCATTGTCTGGGAGGTGCTAACAGCTGCAGCACAGCAGGAGGATCGCTCGTACTTTGAAGGCGGAGAGGTCCGGGGGGAAGAAGCTGCAGCAGCTGTGCAGCTGCTAAAGAGGTTACGTCAGCGGCAAGATGAGACAGCTGGGCGAGAGGGTTTTGAAGACGTCGTTAGTGAGTTTTATGCAAGCTGCGGCAGAGATGTGGGCTCGAGTTCTCAAGCAGGGGCCTGGATTGCTGCAGCGTCCAGGGTGGTATGGCTGTTGCATTTGTGTGCTGCTGATGCCTTGGGAGCAGCGGCTGAGTCAGAACATTGGAAAGAGCAGGGCAGTGGTAGCCTACAAGGGCCCTGTATACAGGTGCTGTTAGCAGCAGCAAATTGGGCCAATTAGCTGCTTGGCAGTGGGCACTGTTATATTCTTGGTTCTACCGAAGGACAGACCACCGGCGGTGGTCATATTATTGCCTCTTCTTGTGTGAACACCCGACAATTGTTGAGGCATGAGATGTCTTCTTATCAGCTGTTGTACCACCTATGTCCGCACTGTCGTCTCTCAGGTATGCTGACTTTTGGGCACTGTATTCAACTGGCAGGGTCCCTCTTCCAGTGTTGGTCAAGTATGTTGTCATTTGCGTTCGTGTCGGTCGACAATGCCACCAGTCTGGTGGTACTGATGTGGTTGACTTGCCAGACATCTTGCTTCCGGAAGATCAGTATTTAGATATGTTCGATTCGGAGTCTGATATTTCTGGTGATAATTCTGAGGATGAACTGGTTGAAGTCCTCTAGATGAGTAAATACCTGGCTGGTATCCATTTGCTTGGTGGTATGGAACCCATTGTGTTTTGGATCCATCCGATGGTGTGTTTGGTCGGTTCGACCTAGCAGCCCTCTGCGGTTGCCACACCTTAAATGTTTGTTATGTTATGTTAAGGGCAACGGACGGTATGCGGCCGCAGTAAAACAAGGTTCCATGAACTCTGCCTGTGGCGGGGCTACTAAGCCATTCCCCCAGTCTCTTGCCCGGCTCGATGCTGTTGAGATATATGACGAGGACCACTCCAGGACCACTAAACTATGTATATGTCTTGCAACTTGTAATCTTGCAAGATATAGGTACTAGGATGCTATTGATGGGGGCCTCCAATGTGCACTAAGGTTCTAAGGGGATGTGCATTCCAGGGGTATCCCAACCGGCTAAGAAAAATAGCCGGGCGTGATTTTTTGCGCTGAGGCTTCGATACATAGATAGGCCCAGCGAACTTGCTGCTCTAAAGCCCCGCCTTCTGGCGGTCAGTTAACATGGCAGCAAAAATGGGCGTAGGGGTGAGATACCGGGGTACATCCCCTCCTGCGTATGCCTGATTGGACATACAAATACGCAGCGCAGCACTGTGCTTTTCAGGAGAGATAATTCAGGCTATCGCCACAATCGGTGAACCAGCTACCCTAATCAGCAGCTGTATCCGAACTAAAAGCCAAACATCCTTGCTTCCTAATTTCTTCTCACTCCCTCATTCTTACTTTATGTTTTGTCTTATGAACCATATGCAATTGTCCGCCACTTTCAGCAAAGGGGGCACATGTGAACATAACTCATCAGCACCCAGCCAGCATGCATCAAATGATCGAACAGCAACCACTAGTACCATACGTTCCCACAGGCCTGGCATCGAACTAACAAGAGTGCTTCATGAGGAAGCCCAACAGGCTATTAGCAAACATGACGTGTCCAGCATCTCAATCATCCCAATCATAGCCTGCCAGCACATCCCCCCAAGCAGAGCAGCAAGCATTCGGCTGCCCTATCAGGCCACAGCAGGATACTCTCAATACTGCAACCCTGATTCTTCGGACAAGAAAGTGCTCCTGCAGCAATGTATGGCTGCTGAAAAGCTAGCCTTGCAGGCAAACTGGCTCACCCATGCCCCTCTCACAACTGTACAACTATTGAGTGCATTCGCTAGAACGTCACGAGCTCCAGGGTCTAATGCAATACAGCACCAATCTACACAAATCTAGAAGGATAACCACCTCCCTTCACACATGTGCTGCCATGAACCATCCCAATAGCATTGAAAGTGCAACACCAATGTTTCCTGCTGCAGCATACTGAAACCCAAGCAGGGTCTGCCTCATGTGGCTGCCATTACTGCTGGCCACTACAGGCCATGGCAGCCCAACTCAGGCTCATGAAACCAAGCACATCCAGCTGATGCTCCATAATTGGAAACAACCTGCCCTAAACTGCTGTGTAGACTGTCACTTTTTTGTGAACATGTACTTGATTGCTAAGACCTGCGCAACAGATGTCAAGACCAACACACAGCACCGCAACATGGCATATCCAAGTGTCCGCCTGTGTGTGCTCTCCACTGTCTGCCTGTGCCGCTTCTCTCTCCAGTACAAGTAGTGTAACGTTGACTTCAGCTCCTGCACCTGTCCATCTATCTGGTAGACATGGTGCCATAGGTACTGTGTGTCTGTCTCTTCAATCTTGTCATGCCCTTCTGAGTAGCCAATGTTCAAGTTCCATAGCATCTCTCTTGTTATTGTCACGCCGTTGGGAGATACACTGGGGTTGAACTTCAGGCAGAATCTATGGGTCCCTGACTCGACAGGAACTAGGTGAAAAGTGGCCTCTGACTCTCCATTTACTTCATATAGCTTCTGGGAGCTTGGGGCTGTGATTCGGAGATCATACTTTGCCACGGACCCATAGGCGTCAGGAAGAGACACGAAAGAGCCGTAGAAATATTCGTACTGTTTGAATGTGTACAACAAACAGTCTTCACCCATAAACTTCAGCTTGATCGCATGGCCTGGCACAACCGCAAGCCAAAGCAAGAGCAAGCAACATCTGTAACAAGGAACCATTTGAAGCAATGTTTGTCACTACTACACAATCTCTCGATTACTGCACTGGATTTGCAACCGCCCAAGACGAGTTGCACCCAAAGACATGCAGGTACTGCCTTAAGTGTTCGGCTTCTGGATAGACAAGGCGGCAACAACAGGCTATCCGGACGATACTGAAGGCCATCCCCCTACGTTTTTCGATGATCCGAGCACCCAGCCTCAACCAAGGAGTGCCACCCCGCAACCGAACCTAGTGACCAAGTTAGTTTCATGCGACCTTAGATCAGCAAGAAGGAGCAGCAACGCAGGCAACTAATGTACGTGCTTCTAACACCCTATCATGAGTGTGACAGATTTGAGCACTGCCCACCCTCGCGTTCCAACTTGCGTCAGGATTGTCTGAGCGGCATACACAACGTAGACGCTGCTCAGATCCATTTTCGTTCGCTGCAAAGTCTTGTGGTCGGTTACTTTATATCTTCGTCGACCCTTGCAACCGAATTACACGATCCAAGGCCATGAACTCGAAATCTCAGAGAGGCCCAACCCCCATTCTAGCATACGCGCTTGGGACCCTTTTACTGTTAAACGTGCTGTACTTCCTGCGTTCACATTCTCAGGCCAGCCAAAATGCTACAATGATACACAATAGTCTACGTGAGGCCACATCCGGTAAGCAGATCAACGTATGACCCACCACTTTGGGTCACTCTTTGACTCACTGGGCGTGGTCGACCGCAGGCTGCACAGGCAACAAAACAGCCTCATCTGACATGGATATGCTTGAGAGAGCAGCTGGACTACCCATGCCACAGTCTGGGGAGAGTATTCTAAAGTACTTCCGTGAGTATGTGTATGAGAATGCCACAGCCGCTCAGCCAGGGCCTGTGGAAGGGTTCTGGATCGAACCTACAGCCAAGAACCGAACAGTGCACGAGTACAGGCAGAAGGTGGCAGATTTTCTAAAATCATCAGAGTTCCAGGAGCGCTGGAAGAAGTTGAAAGAGCAGGTATGCCAGCAGCTGTACCCAGGGGCAGGCCATGACAGAGAACTGCCACTCTAGGATAAGTCACTTTGGTTCCAGGCAGCAACAGGGGCAGGAATGGGGGTGTGGCTGAAGTCAGCTGTTACGGGCACCCATGAACCCCCACAACTGCTCCTGAGCTAGATGCTGATGGAAGGGACTGCTACCTGCTGCCTCATCTCAAGCTTTCAGCTGCAGTCCGTGAATAGTGCTAAATAGGCTTGTTCAGCAGTATGTAGCCCGGTTGCTGTAACATGCCTGCAGACAGTATCTATCCCTTGCAGAGCGCAGGCACATAGGTCAAGCAGAAGCCTCTTCTGCAACAGTACCTTAACAGTACAGTACTCTGCTATTGCTCACACGATGTGCACCGGTCAACAAGAGGCCAGTCTGATGGCAGAGCAAGTTAGTTATATAGCAGAGTATTGGGTCGCCAGCCCTTCAGCCATATCAGCTGCTCAGTCTGACCTTTCACCTGTCACTGCCATCTGTGTATTGCACTTGCAGACAGACCATGAACGTGGCATTGTCATCTCCGCGGGTGGCAAGTACTACCTGCCACAAGCAATTGTGCTGCTGCGAATTCTGCGTCACAACTTGAAAAGCACACTACCAGTGGAGCTGTTCTGGTATGGGGACGAGGAAATGGATGACACAAGTTTGTCTGTAAGTTCCAGGGATGTGTAGATTTTTTGTGAAAGGGGGCTTTGATGCCCATCTAGCCGAGCAATCAAGCACCTGTCTTTTGGTCACAGGTCTCAATGCTTATGCAGACTGGTTCTGAGCTTTGTGCACACTCATATGCTTTTGCGAAACAATGTGACCCAGCCAGCAGGAGGAATGTGTTCTTGATAATGTCTCTGGCTCTCTGGCCACGGAACACCTTCTAACATGCTGACAATGCTTATGAGCAGCCAAAACCTGTAATTGTATGGACGTTTAAGTGGTGGGACTGCCTGCGTGCGCCATGCAATATGTGCCGCAGTCAAGTACCTTTCAAAGGTCAATTGGAGTGTTCTGGTAATCAGAGTACCGGCTACTGTCCCGTAGTACGACTAGGGGGCCATTTCCGTGTCACTTGGAATGTTTAATATTTCCTTGAAGCTGCACCACATGTGCACTTGTACTGCAGGCGCTAAAACAGGAATTTGGTCCCTTGGATGGTTATGATGTGACCAAGCTGCCTTATCCAAAGCATCACCTTCCTGGAGCAAAGCTGAAGGGCTTCCCTATGAAGCCGTTTGCTTTGTTACATAGCAGGTGAGGAGGGGAAGGATGGTTGCTGGTGATGTGTAGTTGCGTGTCTGAAAGAAAGAGAGGCTTGTTGACGCAAGAAATTATCCGGGATGTAAAGTCTGTGGTTGTGAACAGGCTGGTTGAGCGACAGCACAATTGGAAAACAGCCATAAGTTCATGCTGTGCCTGCCAGGATGCTATGCACGTGCTACAGGCGCTGCACTGCCACACCACTGGCGACCACCTGGCAGCAGTACCACTCCTGTGCTTCTTTACCCATGTTGTGTATTCTTGCCGCCTTTTGAAGAATTCCGATGGAAGCGCTGCAGGATGTTGCTACAAGAAGCATGTGGGGCTCCACCCTTGGCCTGCTTGTTTCTCACAATCTCACAAGGGTCTGCATGATGCTCACTTTGTGCTCTGCTTGTCTTCAGGTTCAAGGAGGTCATGCTGCTTGACTGTGATGTGGTGCTTGCGCGAGACCCTGCCATCATGTTCTCCTCACAAGGCTACAGGAAATTTGGCAACTACTTCTGGGGGGACATATATGGGGAAGGCATGTTCCAGGACAAAGCATTTGGTTATGTGGGTAAGCACCGGGTGTGAAGCTGCCACATGGAAGGAATGCTCTGTATTTGATGGTCCCTGGCTAATCGCAGAAATTGACAGAGTTTGAGATGCATTTAGCAGACGGCGGCATAGAGACCCATGCCTGGCAGAAGTCTGGCAAGACTGTTGGTAGTTTTGTGATATGACCTACTACCGTTTTGTTTGTGCTGGGCGCTTGACGCAGAAGTGCTCAAGTCCAAACTGTATGAGATGCCTGCTATGGGTCTGCATGTAGTTCAAGAGATAGAGACTCCTAAAAACAACAGCCTGTGTACTGTGTGTACGTGCTCAGTTACAACAACTTGGCAGAAGGCACCATTCAATAGCAAGTGAAGCTCTGTATGGTGTCTGCAACAGACACTCTTGAGGTTATACATCCGTGAGTGGCCAGCCTGGGTGCTGTTGACCATTCACGGCACTTGTGCCCACATGTGACCAGTTATGCTGGCCCTGGAGGGTTCTTACAACGGGTGGGAGCTGAAGATGGGCTTGTATGTGTGTGCAGGCCTTGCTGGAAAGGTCAAAGACACGTTGCAACAGGGCAAGTCCGACTTTCAGCGGTACGCTGAAAGTGGGCAGCTGATGATAAACAGAGCCATGCATCTTGGTGAGCTATGGATTGGAAGATGGTGTTGTCATGCAAAGCAGTGCTAAGGGGGCAGTGGCATTTGCTACAGTGAGGTCATCAAAATGGTGCTCTGAAGGCAGTTGGATGCAGCAGTGCTGGTGTTTTGTGGTGCAACAAGTTTACTCCTTAGATGGAGATGACACAGGGGCCTGCATGCAGCAGCACCTCTATCGTATGATGGCTCATCACGGGGGAATGGCTCATGGACACCTAGCATGGTCCTCGTAGTCGCGCCAGCTGAGATGTTAGCATGTCATTTAGCTGAGCACAATAGCAGTCCCTATGGTTGACCTGACAGGGGGGAGACCCCGCTGCTGATCGCAGCAGGTTACAACCCATACCAGCAGCTGTGCTCACAAGCTGCACATTCCAGTGCTCTCCAGGCTGGGATTTGATGACTACGGTATCTGCTCCCTCGTACAGTGACAATTACACCATGTCCTGTGTGCAGATGTTCTGGAGTGGACCTGGTTTGTCAACTCCTTCAGTGATGGTCACATGTACGAATTCATGTATGGAGACAAGGACACCTATGGGCTAGGGTTTGCACTGGCAGGCAAGGCCCACCTGTACCGCCATGTCAACATGCCACCGGGGGGGGTCTTCACACATAGGGATGCATTGGGCTGGAGCCCTAAGGAGGACCAGATGAACAAGCAGGGTAACTGGTGGCTGCATGCACTGGTGCATTATGGGGAGGATAAGGAGGTGTTGCTGGTCCACAGAGTTACTGGGGAAGTACAACTTGGCAGAGCAGCGCCCAAGGTGAGCCAGGACATTGAAGCCCTGCAGTAGGTGGCCCGGGCTCATCCTACGTGGGAGTGGATGCATTGTGACAGCAGTTCGTGCGGGCCAAGGCTGCTATGAGGTGCTATGCGTGATAGGGAGCGGAAACAGCAGCAGCAAAATGATAAGCATAGATTGTAATGCAAGCATAATCTGAAACATGGGAGTCAGAACTGAAGCTGATACCCTTTTATGTACTGGACTTGAGCTGGAATGCCGAGGTCAAAGAATGACATGGTGGATTCTCTCCCTGTCTTGTTGATGGCACTGTACTAGGAGCATTGAAAGGGCTGGGCCTAAATGGCGTTGTATGATCAGAGCTGCTGTTTGGCCTGAGATAATCCTTAGGTTGTGCTGCTTATGGTTGGATCCCATGTTGCATAGTCATGCCATTCACCCACGTGTACGTCCTCAACATGAGTTCTGGAGGTAATAACAGGAACTGCTCCTGCTGTGTGTGCAATGCATGTAGATCCTGTGAGGCAGGTTGCCCACAAGGCAGGGAAATCTCTTGCTGCCTACCACATTCTGCCGACTCAGCCTTCAATTCCCTGGTTGTACTTCCTTGCCGCCTTGCTGTGCTCAGGATGAAGTCATCACGCCCCCTATCCCCCATTCCTGGAGCATGTGGCACATGGGCTATGCTCCCAACCAGGACCTCCAGATATCTTTGAACGTTGTGGACCTCAATGTCACCTACCTATTAGCTATGGCTCCACCCGGCCAAGCTTGCCCGCTGATGGCTTGGGGGGCTTACTGGACATTAAGGACAATGGGTATACCAACCCAGAGGTAATCACCACAGGCAGTACTAGTAACTTTGAAAGGAGGGAACTGGGCATGGTGCAGCGGAATTCATAGGAGTGGGACAGTGTCCGGAGATCGAAGCGGGCGTGGAGGTCATGTTTGTGTTTTTGCAGTTAGGAGCAGGATGAAAGTTGTGCGGTGGTGGATGAAGGGTTTTTGCCAGGGGATCTTGTGTGCGGAACTTCTGTGCTCTGCAGTGGAAAGTAGGGTGGCTAGAGGGCACCCTAAAATAAATTGGTCCGCTGTGCTTTCACTGTGCTCTTAGTACTTCACCGCTGACATCTTCTGGAAATGGCTGCATAAAACGGCGGGAGCCCGTGTCATGGAAGCAGCCGAAGGCAGTTGGGCAGGTAGTGCAATCTATACGGTTGCCTTGACTGGCGGTACATGACATTTCCCTGAATCTGGTAGAAAGCTGCGCATAACTGCAAGCTTAATCATATGGTTAATGTCCTGGCTCAAGCTGCAGCCGTGCTGTAGGCCGGAACCTAGCTCACAATAGCGCGGAACTGCATCAGGTTGCAACACCATAGCAAACCACAGCTGTACGTTTTTATGCAGCTAGCTGATGAACATGGGCAAGGACTACTCAGAATCTCAGCGGAAGTTTGTTTGCCTGTTATGCAACCTTTTTTTGCTCATTGCCTTGCTATGTGGCATGCTATGCAGGCGGCCGAGGCTAGAAGCAGCATGTGAAAGCATGCTGGCAGCTCAGTATGGTCTGGATGGAGCTCGCCTCATAAAGGAGTGGGGGCTAATGGAGCACCCAGTGAGGCTGACCGTAAACAAGAAGTGGGAAGAGAGAAATAATGGTGAGCGGACCTGCTGGTCTAGGCAGCCTCCTAGCTGATCTTGCTGTCGTTCTTACATGTGGGCCCCTGCGGATGGAACGGTGGGTTCCATATGCAGTGTCATTGCATTGGGTTATCAGCATTAGACAGATTCAAATGGTTTGTGACACGATGCGAATGAGCCAAGTCTTGTGTGCTGGCAGAGACTTCATGTTGGACATTGCTGCATATCAATCTACATCCATGCTTTCCTTGTTCCTCTAGCACTGTTGACTGTTATTGAGTTTTCTACTCAGTCTCTCCCTACCTTAGTGGGACCTATGTCACCTGCTCATGGCCCTTGCTTGCAGGTGAATGGAAGCCCAAGGCGCCATTGATGGCTGTACCGCTCAACATGACAGCCGGATACAGTATATGGGAGAATCTGGATGCAGCTGTGCAATGGGGCACAAAGTGGGCACCTGAGAACATCCCAGTCATCAAGGGGAAGCGTCGACAGCTGCTCTGGGAGTGGTGGAGACATGTTGGTACTGCACAATGAGAAATGACGTGCCAAATGGTAGAAGTGGGGAGGTCCCCTGCTGGTAGAATGTGTAATAGATATCCTTGTCAAAGCATCTGTGGCACCTCAGTCAAACAACAGGTCCTTGAGGGCCTGCAGTTGACTTTTTTAAGCTCCATCTGAGCTTGCAGATACCTGAAGGGTTGTTTCTTTGGTGGATTAGTGAGTACATAGGGTGGAGGGTTTTCAATGTGTTCCAGTGTACAGCTGGTGTCATGTATTCCATGGCATATCATTTGTCAGCCCTTCCATGAGACATCATGCGACTTAGCATGCTCCGCCATGAGTTACGTGTGGCATGGAATCGGTCATATGTTGCCAGTGTAAGGACTTGGGGAGAAGCGGCAGCTGTACATGTTACGTTTTCATCCTTGCCTTGCTCCTGTTTCTTGCAGGTTGCACCTTTGCCTTATTTCTTTGGCTGACTACACAGTCATATCATGGCAAGCATAGTGCCCATACATTGTGAAGTCATTGTCCATCTTGAATAGATTGGTCAGGTGGTGCAGGAACTAACTGAACTTGTGGGTTGGCTCCTTTGTGGTTTCTTCCTCGGTCAAGTGTGTGTGGATCATCATACATTGGGAATTGCGCTGCTTCGTGTGTGAAGCTGTATTTGGCCAGTTGGTGGTTTGTATGCAGCAAGAAATGCATCCGGTGATTGTGACGACATCTGAAGGTATTGTCTTGAGGTGTGTTTGGCATCTCTATCAATCATCTAGGAGTGCACGTGCTCATGCTTGGGCTCTTCCCTACTGCTTTGGGATGAATGGTCGGGTGTATACTTGTTTTACGATTCCATCTGATTCTTCCATGTAGACATGTGTAGCGATTCCTAACACAACACTAGCGCACTTGTGCAGGAGGCATTCCACCCTAGGTGGTGGCATCATATCTTCCAACTAAGGTCACAGCCCCTACTTGACCAAGCCGGTTTTTCAGCTTTTGGCATGCTGGTCAGTGTCGAAATAAATGCAGTACCTGGGCGTGACTCACGTATACGGTAGTTAGGCGGATTATCCTTCCTTCCATATGCTGCAATGATTGCAGCTACAGTAGTTAATCAGTTCCGAACGCATGCGGCATGTGAACCACCGGGCTGCGTTGGCGCCCGCCCCTAGTATGTTACTAAGCGCACACACCGCTTGATGTGTCGTGCTGTCCCCTGCATGCTCGTTCATACAACAACTGATGCATGCGCGATGCCTGAGGCGGCAGCAACATGCGAAAAAGTGCTGATGCATGTGCCGGAGGCCCTCCTGAGGTGGCCCCTCCTCCGTCCCCGGTAGGCAGACAACGCACATTGGATAACAGGCCGGTATTACGCGGGCCTAGCTGTGAGACTTATTTGACAGACGGTAGTACCTGCGCAACCGCAGGCGGGGAAGCAGCTATATCCAGAGCCACTTCTTCACCTGGTGCTGTTGGAGGCAGGCCAACCTGACTCCGGGGTGACAGTTTGCCGCATACAACCCATCACTGGTTCCTGCACGCCATATCCATCAAAGGTTTTGACAAGGCACGGCACCGGATCTTGCAGTCAAACATCGCAAAGTGCAGTAGACGTGCCCCTTAGGTTTTCCGATGGATTCTCTCCTCTGCCAGGTCCGTGCATGTAGCTTACAAGCGGCCCATATAGCAGGGGCTGTCTGCATTACTCATATGGTTTGGAAATACCCATAAACACCGACCACAGTCCGGTCTGGAAGTTGGGGTACAGGAGATCATACAAGGAGGGGACAGTGCGGTCCCCTCTGAAAATCATGTTCTTCAATCGTTTGGCATTCAGGCGGGGTAATCAAACAAAAGGACAAATTAAAGCAGACCCTCTTTATGAACACAGTAATAATGTGTGTCGGTGCACTAACTCTGAAATGTTTGGGGGACTAGCATTGATGTCAACCTGGGTCTCCTGAATGCCTGCCCAGCATTTTATGGTGAACAGCAACCATGTGCCAACTCTGCGCCGACTGCTAGGTTGCTTGCTGTATTAGATGAAACAGGGGACCATCTCACTTGGTGTCAAGCCAAGCTGCTGATTAGCACTCCACGCTCCAGACCATATGTGCGATATGTGCCCACAGCCGCTCCAATCACTGGGATACACATTCAGGGGTCCATTGTTTTACAAAGAGGCTCATACAGACAGCACCCGCATGAAAGTGATGCTACGTATTATTACATTCCATGAGACGCCAAGGCAAAAAGTGCCATAGGCCCAGCACCTCAAGTCGTCAACCAAAGACAGCGAGGTAGAACAGAAAAAGAAGCTGTTCTCAGGCAACCACTTCTACCACCATGTGACCATTATAAACTCACTGACACCACACCTTGACTAAAGGCATACTCGTACGACGCAGCGTCTCCTGGTAAGCCCGCCTCCTAACAAGCGGAGCACACACTTTTCAACTGCTTGACTGGCTGGCCTAAGCACACATGCCAGCCACTCACAGACTCTGGTCCATCTGTTATTGACCCATAATCATGCTGGTACCATGCTGCTGCACACCTTCCCATGCATGTAACATAGTCCAGGACTTATCCTGTGAAAAGCAGGCCTTGAATGTGTAAAACAGAGGCAGTGCAGCTCCGGAACCTATGTACTATATACACTTTTACATCAGCAAGCCAAACATGCACATGATGAGACAAGAATTCCAACCCTGCTCTGGCTACATGAGGGTACGCAGCCACATGCAAACTGACACAACTGTAGGTGACCGGACTATGCCAATGAAGCTGCTGGGGAGCTACTAGGGGAAAGTACCAGCATGCAAATAGTCGCCATTGCTTCACATGACAAAGGTACATGACAAGTCCACTTCAAGAATCTTTGTGGTCGAGGCAGCCAGACACTTACACAAACACACATATGCACATGCGGAGGACCTAGATATCCAGGCAACAATATCAAGTCAAACAAGGACAGCCATTGGATGGTTATCACAGCAGCAAGTCATTCACGGCCACTGTCACAGCCACTGCCAGGGAATGTAGTCACAGCCAACACTATCAAGTAGCATGGTCACTTGTTGATGCACAGGCAAACCTTGTCAGCCTTGGCAGGTAGCTGCAGCTGCTTTATCATAATCTACTGTTTTGCTGCTGCCCGGTGCTCCAGTACCCATCATCACCCCATTGTGGCAGAATGAGCAGAATGTCCCTCCAAGGTTTTTGCCCTTACGACTGCCAGGTTGGACTTCCATAGATGCGCAGCAACTGAAACATCTGCTGAATGACGGCAACCCCTTGCAGGCAAATCAAGTACCTTACTAGCGCTGTGCAGTCATGTGCAAGGAGAAGAGCTGCACAGTTTAACCAGCTCAAATAGCCTTGTCTGGACATCATCAAAAGGTAGGAGGACCGCAAGGCCCGGCTGATAAATGTTGTGCTGCTGGCCTAGACTTGAGCAGCTCCAGGTGGTTCTGTGTCCGCCTTCTTCTGCTGCAGGCAGCATTGAAAATATAAATGTGGTCAGCATTCCGGGCAGAACATTGCTGTGCATGCAGCTGTGGAGGTGCATGTCTGTGCCCGGCATAGAACCTCCATTCGCCCAGCATGTGTCAATGGTTTACAAGGGGGTCCTGACTGCTGGCAAGCACAGTAAAACAGGGTGTTCATTGCAGAGATGCCTGTCTCGTAGTAGCGGCATACAATCTTACGAGAGACAGATGCCAAACCTTGTCCTTAATATGAGCCGCTTTGTCTGGCAGTTTTAATGCTTGGATGTGAAGCTGAAGCCTCATTCTCCCTCGGTTGCCCTGGCATCACAACTGACTCAAGTGCCTTGCACACTGTGGAAAAGCTTGCAGGCAATCACCGTGCTGTAAAAACTGTGTCGAAGAGTTGATCAAAGACCTGTTCAAGACCTACCTCCAGCTGCATCTGGTTGTGTCTGTCAAGAGCCCATTGGTACTTGCACTCATCCAGGCCAAACAGCCATGCCAGGCAAGTGTCCAGCTTGTCTATTACTGCATATAGGGAATTCGAGCATAAAAAAGGTTGCTTCAAAACTGCTAGCCGAACAAGGAAGGTACCTTGCCAGAAGTGACCCAGGAGCCAAGAAGGTGTTGACTGCTGCATGCTCTGAATGGGAGCAGTACCAGACAGGACATCACAGCCATCAAAGCCCTCCATTTAATGTTACAGGCTCACGCGATACACACGTGTTTCTGGACGTTATGTAATCTAGGAGATACCCTGAGCGGTGACTCAAGGATCGACGCTGCATATCAGCTTGTTCTCACAGCCCGGCTCACTGAACCTTACTAACAGAGCAAGTAACATAGAGAACAGCATACAGTCGGCTATCGGACTCAACTGCTTGTCTACGCTGAGAGTCGTCAAGAGCTTGTTGACTGACCTGGAAATTGGACAGCCTGCGTGTCACTAGCGTAGTGACTCATAAGCGAGGTCCATTGGTCTGTTCATGCCTTTGGAGGAGCTTGTTGCAGTGAAAGAGTTGCCACACCAGAGAAAGGTGCTTCATGTGCTAAATCATCTGGTCTGCTTACAGCGCCTCGCCAACCCCCCCATTCAACCAACCCATACCCATTCCAAGGGGTCCCTTAACTACCTGCGGTTGTTTACATGTAGCTTTGCACTTTAGTCGCACTAGAGCGTGATATAGAGACTGTCCTAGGGGTGTTGGTGGCTGTGCCTGCCATGAACAGTGAGCCTGAACCAGAGAGTGCGGCCAGCAAGTATGTCGCTTTGATAAACCAGAGGACTCAGATACTTCTGGACAAGAGCGCCCCATATGTAGCAGGCCGCTGGGTTGGCTGGGTGGTAGTACTCCTCATCTACACAGCACGGGTTTGGTTCCTTCATGGGTTCTACATCGTCACATATGGCTTAGCCATCTACAACTTGAACCTATTACTGGGCTTCATAACACCACAAATAGACCCAGAGCAAGAAGAAGGGCCTCAGCTACCAACAAAGCACGATCAGGAGTTCAAGCCCTTTGTCAGGCGGTTACAAGAGTTCAAGTTCTGGTAGGTGTTTCAGGCGCTGCAGCAGATGGCCAGTATCAGTTAGCACATGCCATTGTGGTTTTCAAATGAGCATCTCCAGTGAGACGTGTGCAAGCTCCACAGTCCCGCAGACGACATGGTATCATTCTGAGCAGGTGTAAGCAGCACATAGAGAGTTTAGGACGGCTGAGATTGATTTTGCCAGTGGCCCTCCTTTACCCTGAAATCCCGTGCCTATGTATCAATTGCAGGTGGTCATCAGCAAAGTCTTTCGTGATCGGGCTTGTCATGACGTTCTTCAGCATATTTGATGTGCCAGTCTTTTGGCCCATCTTGCTGCTCTACTGGCTACTGCTGTTTGTTGTAACAATGAAGCGGCAAATCAAACACATGATCAAGTACAAGTACCTGCCCTTCACCACGGGGAAGAAGGTAAGCTGCAGAAATGTCATGCCAGGCTGGGAGCAGGCGGTGGAGCACATAACATGGTCACATGCGATCTATGATAGCCCTCCTCCTCTGCAGTACAGGCGCTCCAGACTGCAGCGCTTACTAGCTAATGCAGAGCAGCATACATCCACAGTGTTCAACATAAGCTCCCAAAATGTGCTACGAATACGGGTTGAAGGCTCAGTTCGAGCAAGCTCATCTACTAATTCAGCAGTCTGGATTATCTTGTTTGGCCAACAGGGACTGTGCATGTGCTGCTTGGAGCTAGCTCTCTGTGCGTAACATAAGCGTGCTATGGCGGATCTGATGAAAATGTGTCATCAGTAGTATTGTGCAAGTGCTCGACAAGCTGTGCAGACTGGAATTTAACTTGGCTCAGAATTTGTAAAAATCACAGGGCAGTAGTGCCAGCAGCATGTTTGCATGCCTCAATGCCTTCCAGATGGTGACATCTGGTTTTTCAAATACTTCTCGTTCTTTATGCCAACTGCAGCCCTCGCATGCATCTGCAGGCATACGGCAAGCAGCCAACGACACCAAAGTCAGCGAAATGAGCTGAATGAGGCTGTGGAGCAGGCGTGCTAGCTGATGACTGCATGAGGAGACTGAGAGGGGAGACAGGTGATACTTGTGCACCTGATATGAATAGATTGTCGGTTGATATAGTTATAGGATTGGTCTCTACTGGTGTTGTGCTGCAAGTGTCTTTTTGCATGTGGGAATTGCTGGGGTGTGGGGACATCGGTTGGCCTTCAAACGGCTAGTTCCCACGAGGCTTTCCCGACCTGACGATAGGTAGAGAAGCGCGTGATCTGAGCTTGGTGTGTTGCCATGTGTCCCATAACTGTGATTAATGACGTATTCGTCTGTAGAGGCTTATCGAGAGGCATGCGGTCGGGGGTGTTGGATCGGCTCCTGGCCATCTTGACAGAGGAAGGCACTAGCAGAAGAGCCCTGCCGAGGGACCTTGCGCTTTTCAAATTATTTGCTTTACAGCAGTAGGTAAATCCGATCAGTCACGCTTTCTCCTTCGACATGCAGCTTGGGACACTCATCGGATGGTGCCAAGGCAAAGGGATCTGGGCGGCGGAGGAAAGACATGTCTTGCACTTTCGCCGTATGAAAGACTAGATACATATCGAAGCCTCGAGCTTAAAGAGTGAGATCCCGTTAACATACTCGAACAGCGTAAACAGCCTCTGAGTGCTCGAGGGCTGACTGGCTGGAACAATTCACTGTGTGCACCACCACCCAAATGAAGCTCTTGTCAGCTTACTTTCCCCTCGTGCGCTGCCCTCTACCTCTTCCCCCGCCTCCTCGACCCATATGTCTCCCTCCACCCCTACCACCGCCGAAACTGCTCTGTCCATGATGTCTACCACCTCCTCCCCGGCCCCCTCTCCCCCGACCTCCTCCCCGACCCGCTTCCCCTCTGCCTCCTCCTCCCCAACCCCCTCCACCCCTTCCTCCTCCCCGAGCCCCTTCTCCTCTGCCTCCCCCTCCTCCCCACCCTCCTCCACCTCTTCCTCCTCCCTGACTCAGTTCTCCTCTACCACCCCCTCCTCCCCAACTCCCTCCACCTCTTCCTCCTCGCTGACTCAGTTCTCCTCTCTCTCCCCCTCCTCCCCACCCCCCTCCACCTCTTCCTCCTCCCCGACCCCCTTCTCCTCTACCACCCCCTCCTCCCCAACTCCCTCCACCTCTTCCTCCTCCCCGACCCCCTCCGCCTCTACCTCCCCCCCGCCCCCGACCACCTCCATCTCTACCTCCCCCTCCTCTGCCACCAAAGCTTCTCCCGCCCCCCCTCCCCCGCTGCTGCTGCTGCTTGAAACCCCCCTGCCCGTGTTGAGACAAACCCCCTCTTCCTTGCATATTTCCCCTGCCCCCATCCCTCTCCTCCTCTTCTTCCTCCTCCTCAGACTCATCGTCATCAAAACCATCATCTTCTTCCTCTGATGATGCTGCCCCTCCTTGATCATCATCGGATGACTCCCCTTCTTCCTCCCCATCATCAGAATCATCACCATCATCCTCCATCTGCCCGCTGCTGCCCGCCCCTTCATCTCCCTCTTCCTCATCTGACAGCTCATAATCTGCCACAATATCATCACCAGTAGCACCATTGCCCAGCAGCTCCTCATCAACCTTGGCGCCACCTACGGAGAAAATCAAGCACAAGAAAAACACCCGACTGAGCACATCTTGCTTACATGCCATGTCTCATGCAAGATGCCAGCAGGTCATGTCAATGGACACATCCCTAGTGCCATCGCTGACTAGCCTCAGCGGTGCTTACGCTGTGACACATGTCTCAGCGGGCTGCATCAGCGAACAACACCGAGCCAGGGAAAAAATGCATGCACAAGCAGCTGTTTCAGAGAAGTTCCAGCATGCTAGTAAGGCACACACATAAATCATGCTAGTACCCAGAAATTGCTGAAGCTTGGTTTGAAGTGTCACACATGGTTTACACAGCATGCGAAAAACCTCTGGCCATACCGCTTGCCGTTGTCATCTTTCCTAATCGGGTTATGTTGATACAGGTTGCATGCACATCACTGCCAGAAAAACATACGACCGACAGTCGCAGAGGCTGTCCTGCAATCAGGTAAACATGCCACTTTATGTATTAAGGATCGTTCCCAGACCACAAAGGAGCATTCTGACGATTTTTCCGCGGCATGACATGACCACCCTTGACCACCCGCCCCGTGCCTGCCCTGTACCCCCTCACCTTTCTGCTTCTTAGCCTGCTTCTGCAACTGCTTCTGGACACCCTTCACCGCCTCTTCCTCCTGCTCCTCTCCTTCCTCTCCACCCTCACTCTCCTCCTCCTCTTCATCCCTCCGCCTCTTGCCCTTAGCCTGCTGCTGCTGCTCCCCCACCTTGAGTTCCTGTGTGCCCACATGTCTCATGGCCATACGAGCTTGAGCCCGGGTCAGGAGATGGGTGGCATATTGTTGCAGTGGGGACTGCAGCGGGGGAAGATGCACAACAAAGGTTTAGGTTACAGTACAAGCCCCTTTTATGAAACACAGCTGTAGCACTTACCCCGCCTAAGCTCCGCACAAGTATGCATAAAGGAGTTACCAGGCTGCACAATAGCAGAAACACCTGAGCCGCTGGAGACAACCACAATGCCACAGGAACAGAAATAAAGCCATTCCGCAACCCGCTTTGACCAGGCATGACATTTTTCCGTCGAAAACATATTTCACATTCCCCCATCCATTTCTCCCAACACTTCCTCCGGGCCCCGGTTATTGATCCCACCTGCCAAGTCAACTACCCATCTCCTCCCCTAATCAGCATCACATTCCCTTTCTTCAACTTTTTTATTCTCACCCATCCACTTTGCCCGTTCTCCTCTTGCCGCCCTGCCCAGTTACCTTCCCAACCCTGTCTCCACTTCTGTTAGAACTCGTATTTTTCTCACCTTGTTGAGTCTGCAGCAACTGGCATAAAGCCTGCAACTCATGCAGCACCTAGCTGTGACGTAGTCACACCATTGCACTAACAGCAGCCTGTGACGAAGCACCCGTTCACATGGACTGTGTGCACCTCCCTCTCTATCACACATGGGCCCCCCCCCCTCCCCTCCTCCCCCCCCCCCCGGGCTAAACCCCCTGTCAACACAGTCCCCTCCCATCCCATTCCTTCAATCGTGCTCGCTCTACTGGCCAGAGCTCCCTCCCCAACCCCCTTTTGTTGTCCTCCCCCAGTTCTGAAAGCTTGAGGCAAACACAGCGTGCTGCAGCGTCCTGAGAAGAGAAGTTGATATAACCCCTTGCTGCTCCCACTCGTCTTAGCCCTCAGTATCCGCCTCTCTACACTCAGTATCAGTCTACACACTATAACAAACTGGTTGGAGTCATGTGCGGGTGCTGCACGGTCCGATGGCCATGCAATGCTCTATCTCATATACACGACTAGATTTTCCCACCTGCCTCTTGCCCTGGAGACCCCACCCTTCCCATTGTCCCTACCCTCCGCCCGCATCCTCCCTTCCATGCCTTTAATAATCTCTCCCTATCTTACTCCCTTCGCCACCTCTGTGCCTCCCTAACCCAATAGCCCCTCCCACTCCTAGCCTCAGTGCCCCCCCTACTCCCTCCAGCCTCTCCCACCCTCCCAGACGTAGACATACAGCCCCAACCCCCCTTCCCCCGCCCCTCCTCAGCTGTCCTCCTCCCCCTCACCTTATCTTCAGCTGCTCCATCCGCCAGGAAGGCCGCCACTGGTGCTTGATGACCCCCTGCAACCTCCCTCGCTTGCACTCCTAGACTTCCCTACCTCCCTGTCCGCCTTTCAGCCCCCATGCGAGCACACATCCCCCTGCCACCTTCATCATACTCTCTCCATCCCCTCCTAAAGCCCACAGCCCCCCTCTCCTGCCAGCAATCAAGGAATCCGCTCCCCACCTTATGAGCAATCAAGCAATCAAGGGATATGTTCCTCACCTTGTTATCAGCTGCTTCATCCGCCAGGAAGGCCGCCACTGCTGCAGCATCCTGAGGTGAGAAGGACACATTGTCCCGGGCTGATCCCACCCAGGTGGTGTTCTTATCCAGTGCTGCCACCACCAGCTTGGCTGATCTTTTAAAGCGCTCCACACTGCAGGTCTTAACAAACCCCTTGAGGGCCATGAGGGGCAGGTGGGCCAGCTCTGGGAAGGAGATGCTGCAGCTCCACTGGCGAAGGGAGTCGACCAGCAGCTCTAGGACCTGAGAGGCAAAGGGAAACAAACAAATAAACAAAAATTCAAGGCGCGGCTGCACCAAGGCATGCGAGGGGAGATTGGATGGCAAAGGAAGGGAGCAAATAGAATCAGGAACAAGCCACTCAAGCGTTAAGCGTGATTGAGGGCTCAGTCGCGGAGCAGTAATAGCAGCAGCAGAGACATAAGGTGTTGGACACATGTAGACACAACAGCACTAGGATTTGGAGACACAGTGAAGGGCGTCCACTGAAAGTGTTTTGTTGGGGTCATACAGGGCGGATGCGCCATTGTTAGGGTCGCTCAGCCAGACATAGCCCCAGTAGCATTTGATCTCCCCAGCAAACAGCATTGCACCTCAACCACAGAGTAGGCTGGGACATATGTATAAGGTGCTGGGGCGACAGAATGTTCTACTGCCCTTCATTACCATCATCCATAACCCCTTCAGCAGCGCTCTTCATATTTCCTTGTGTCCCATATCAGACTCCCGATCCGTAATTGCTTTTACTCACCATCACCCTTGACCAACACATGCTGCAGTGCCGCCTCCTTGAGCTGCCCTCCACCTTTTCCCCTATTTCCACCCACACCCTGAACACAGACCCTCCCACCCCACGCCCTCGTGCAGGCTCCCATCCTTACAATCCTCTTACACCAAAACATGCCTGCTTGACCAGCACTGCCGGAATGTTGGCAAAGGTGATACTAACAGCCTTCTCCTCCTTCCAAACTCCTCACTGCATGCAAAACCCTCACTGGGGTGACAATTATTTCAACTCCTCCCCGATCCAAAACAGAGCCCCTCCCTTGAAACTCCTAGCCCCAATCTTCCTAAACCCTGACCTGGCTGACCACCTGCTCCTACAGTTGTGCACTGTAAAGCCCCCCCCATATCCCCTTCCATCCTGCTCCCCTCACCAGCCAGCCCCTTTCACCTCGCCTCAATCAGATCCCCTCCCTCCCCCCTCCTCCCCCCCTCCTCCTCCCCCTCCCTCCCTCCTTTCCCCCTCCCTTCCCAGCTCCCCCCCCTCACCTGGTTGACGACCTCCTCCTGCAGTGGCGCCCCCTTGAGCTGCACCTTACTCAACCTCAACAGCAGCAGCAGATCAGGAGCAGTACCACCTCCGCCCACAGGCTTACGCTTCAACTCACTCCAGTGCAACATCTCAAGCAACACTGGAGCCACGGGGATATAAACCCCAGTGGATTGTGCCAGGCGGTTTAGTGCCCGCACCAGCCGCAGCCTCAGGGGAAAGTAGCGTGGGGTGGGGACCAGGCGGGCAGCACCCAGGAGGATTTGTGCCAGGGGGTAAACCAGGGGCTGTAGCTCCCCTTTTCCTGAGTGGGCTGATATCACCTTCACCCAAAGCTCCATGCAGTTGATGGTCTGCAGAGAAGAGATGACGCACATGTGATGGGGTGTTTTAGTACCCTAAAGCCATAATAGGTGTGTTTCCACACCCCTTCCTCAGAAAGCAGCCATACGTGAGCAGCATAGATACCATCACGTACCCCGCGAGGCAGCATGCAGTTGATGATGAAGAATACATGTCTGTGTGGCACTACAGGATTGCACGAGTGGTGACACCCTCAGTCCGCAGGTCAGGCATAAGTCAGCAGCAGGAGCGATGGCCACAATTTGGTGAAAATGGGTAAAAAAACATACATCATCACAAAGAAGTGCAGGTCACACAAACTTTATCAGGTTTCAATGCGACAAACTGTTTCGATACGTTCTGCCAGCCGAGGACCACAAGGATCAGTCACCTCCCTTCACCAACTCATCTGCTCCATAAACCGCTTGCCCCTGCCCGGCCCCTACCATCCTTTCCCCCTATTACCACCTCCTTGCCGTATCTCTCACTATGCCCCCCCCCCCCGGCCCGCCCCAGCCCCCCCTACTTCTCCCCTTCCCCAAGCATGTTCTCCCACTTCAGCTGCCAGCAGTAGATGAGGACCCCACATCCAGCCTCACCCCCACCCTCCCCATTCCGCTATACCCCCCTGAGCCATCTTACCCTCCTTCTCCCCTTGCCCTCTAACACCCCCCCCCCCTTTCCCCTACACCCCGCAACTTCTTACCCTCCTCCTCCAGGGGTGCTTCCTGTGCAGGGGCCAGGAAGCACCCCTGTCACCGCTCCACCCCCACCCTCCCCATTCCCCTACACCCCGCAACTTCTTACCCGCTTCCCGTTGCCATGCAACGACTGCACCCCTCCCTCTTTACCCCAATTGTAAGGATTTAGCTGCTCGGCATCCCCTACTAGCCTCCTAATCCTGCCAGAGCCCAATCCTTGCTATGGATCTGATTACATAGCTATTGCAACAGCATACGTACAGCGAACCTCAGGCCCCAGAATAGAGCCTAGAGGAGAAGAGAGCGCCCAACACAGCGCCAAGGGCGTAAATACCCCAAACAGCCGAAGGACAGAGCAACCGATGCGTAACCTGAGAGTCACCCAGGTGGCACCAGCCATATAAGAATCCACGGACAAAGGATAGAACCCCAAACCACGACCACTCAAAGCACCAGATAGACAGATATACATGCAGGACGAACCTAGCTGGTAGGAAGGATTGTCTGTATCCTTACATCTACCCCCCCTCCTCTCAAATCAAGTGAGCGCCCTCGCTCACAAAACTGTATGAAGTCTGCTTCAGACGATTAATCATATGAGCTATCATACGACTACCAAGAACAACATCCTATATAATGCCACACAAACAGACAGCGTCTTCCACCTCATCAGCTATCCTTCTCCAAGCACATGTTCCCTCACTCCATCGCACCAGCAAGAGCTTCCAAATGCTAAAGCTAATCACTATGACACGAAGCACACCAAGGCAACCACCAGTTCTTGCTAGCCTGCTACCAATCACATCCTAGCGGACAGGCATGCTCTACTGACAGCCCTAGACCAGTGTCCTGATCCCCATTGTGAGCTCGCATGCAGGACTGCAGACTGCAGCACAACACATACGGTTAACCTATAAAGGAAAGACAGACAATGCGGTACTAGAACCATGGCCAGGAGACTAGCCCCCTACTAAAACATGTCCATGCCCACTAAAGAAGGTCTATGAGTGCCACTGTGGCCATAAGGCAGTAGCTAAAACTCACAACCCCACCACCAAACCACCATGTGCTGTCCCTCAAGCTTGGACTGCGGACGGATCCTAAAACAAAGATCAACTGACATGTGCACTTGCATGCAAGTAAGGCACGCACATGTAGTCCACCCTGAGCATACGCTCATCATGCAACTCCCGCCTGTGCCTCGCGTCGCAAAGGCTACAAGCCCCTAGCCAGTCGTCCCCCATCAGAACAACACAGCTGCTGAGATCTCGGAAACTGCATGCATATCGAAGCTCCTCACGCGATGCTGCTATATGCCACAAAACATGCTCACACTGCCTTCTTCGATGCTCCGGTATACAACAGGGTCGCAGCCATCTCATGCCTCTGTCGTCACAACTCGTCCTCTGCTCTGACGTCGTAGCTCTCTCAATGAGCGGCGCAGGATCTACACCTCTCCTCGGGTCGCGCTTGCGGAAGCGTGTTCAGGTCCCATGGATCGCCTAGTCCGAAAACCAGATGTAAGGATTTAGCTGCTCGGCATCCCCTACTAGCCTCCTAATCCTGCCAGAGCCCAATCCTTGCTATGGATCTGATTACATAGCTATTGCAACAGCATACGTACAGCGAACCTCAGGCCCCAGAATAGAGCCTAGAGGAGAAGAGAGCGCCCAACACAGCGCCAAGGGCGTAAATACCCCAAACAGCCGAAGGACAGAGCAACCGATGCGTAACCTGAGAGTCACCCAGGTGGCACCAGCCATATAAGAATCCACGGACAAAGGATAGAACCCCAAACCACGACCACTCAAAGCACCAGATAGACAGATATACATGCAGGACGAACCTAGCTGGTAGGAAGGATTGTCTGTATCCTTACACCAATTGCACCCCTTCCTCCTCCTTCCCTTGCCCCTTACCCACTCCCCGTTCCCTTCCCCACACCCTGCAACTTTTACCCCCCTCATCTCCTTGCCCTCTTTCCCCCCCTCTGTTCCCTAACACTTTATAACTCTTACCCTCCTCCTCCCCTTGCCCTCCCCCTCCCCCCGCAATTATTTAACACTCCACAACTCTTATCCTCCTCCTCCCCTCGCCCTCTAGCCATTCATTCCCGTCCCTCACCTGCCAGCAATACACCTCCTTGAAAGCCTCCTTACTCTTATTACTCATGGCATTCCTGAGCAGCACTGCCAGCTGCTTGATAGCTCCAAATGCCACCTGGTATGCTGCCCCCAGGTCCAGTCCACACATCTCAACCACACAGCTGGACATGAAGTTCAGATGAGGCAGGGTGGCTGCACTCACAAACTTGGCATTGGTGGCGTAGGTGCGGTACACACCTGATAGGCACTTGTCCAGGGCGGGAGGGGGGAGGACAAGAGCCATCTGACGGATGAACAGCAGAGCCTGCAAATGGATCAGAGCGCAAAGCAATTATTAAGACAAAAGCCCACACAGAAAGACTAGCTGGTATCTCTCACCATAATGCGCATGTGATAGGGGTTGCATGCTGTTGTATGCTGCCCGGGATCTTACCATGTTGCATTGAGGTAATCCGAGCCTTCCGTACAGATCCTTCCAATGTAAAGCTCCTTCACATCCCCCTGCATTTGCACCTCAGCCCCCCCCCCCTCCCATTTCCTCCCCAGCCTCCCTCACCATGACCACTTCCAGGAAAGCAGATCACACCCCCTCCTGGCCAGCACCAAAAAACAGTACCATCTTCCTCCACACACAAGTCACATCCTTCCCCTTACTGACAGACCAGATCCAATAATCACCCATCCTCCAGCAAGCACCAATTGCCCGTTCCTTCCACCCTCAATGTCTCTTGTCCCCCAAGAATCTCTTTTTCAAGATCATGTGCCCCAACAATAGAGTGCGACCCCCCCCCCCCGCCCCCCATGGCCCTCACCTGTACCCTGGGTGCATTCTCTGCACTGCCAAACACCACCAGTGCCTGCTTCAACATCTTCCTGTTGATCTTCTCAAAGGGGGCCAGAAACGCTGCAGACGCCCTCAACCTCCTCAATGTAAACGACACCATGGCTGGCTCAGTCATCTGACTCAGCAAATGCAAGCTGTTACCAAGATACGACTTAACCAAATTCTCCACCTTGCGCCACCTTGGTGCTGCTTTTACCTCAACACCCATCAGCAGCCGTGCTCCTCCTCCTTTACCACCACCTGCGGCTGCTGCGCCTTTGCTTCCTGCTGCTGCTGCGCCTTTTCCTCCCGGACCCCCTGCTGCCCCTGCTGCTGCTGCTGCCGTGGTTGTGTCTACTGGTAGGTTTAGCATTCGTCTGAAGATGCCATCAGCTTCACGTAGCACAAAGAGCAGCACCTTGTTGAAGACTGCACTGCTGCTGATGGTGAGGCTGGACTCCACCTGCTCCTCACTGTCACCGTAATGACAGGCAGACCTAGGGGGGAGGGAGGAGGGGGAGAGGAGGGAACAGGGAACAATCAATGTTATTCAATTGCAGCAGGTATTGATAATGAGCTTATGTGTGTCTGTGGGTGGTTCGGGCGGAGAAATGGAAGTCAGACAGGAGAAAAATCAAGAGACGAGCAGGCTGAAAGAAGGTTTAGAAGGCAGAGGGCAGTGACAGGCAGACCTAAGGGAGATGGAGTAGGAGGCGGCACGGGACCGGGCATATATTATGTGGGAATTCAGGCGCCGAGGTATGCATGAAGATATTGATGTTGAGTGTGGGTTAACCTTCATTAAACGGATGGGAAGAGGATAGCATAATCCTCCTCCCCTCCGGCCCCCCACCCCTGCTTCACTTGCTCCACTTCAGCCCTATATGCACCCACCCCCACCCCTGTATTGTCAAACCCGGCCATCTGTCTCTGCCACCCTAAACAGTCAAAATGTCATCATGAAAGAGGAACACTGATGTGAGTGTAGACACTCTATCATACTTCCACCTGCAAGCCCCTAGTTCTGCCCCTGCCACCCCAATCCGACCCCCCCCCACCACCACCATGTTCCCTTCTCCTCCCCTCTCTTCCCCACTTTTGCCCCCCCCCCCTTGCACCCCCCCCCCCCTTATTCACCTGTAAGCCTGCAGCAGCTGCCTCATAGCCCCAGGTGCTGCACTCTCCTTTGCAGCCTGACACCACTGGTCAACCATATCACTAGTTACATTACGGCTCCTTTGAACTTTGCCTGCTGCTGCTGGTGCCCCCTCCCCCTCCTCCTCCTCTTCACTCTCCTCTGCCACTGCTTTCTGCTTCTCCTTCTTCCCCTTCCCTTCTGCAACCCCCTTCTCCTTCTGCTTCTCCTTCTTTTTCTGCTGCTGCTTCTGCTCCTGCTGTTCCTCTACTTCTTCCTCCTCACTGCTCTCCCCCTCACTTTCATCCAAGTCCTCCATATCATCATCCTCCCCCTCCCCAAACCCTAACAACTCAGCATCAGTCTGCTGCAGATACGCATAGAACTCCGGATCCTTCTCCTTCAAAGCTTCAAGCTGTGCTCTGTGGCTAGATATGGAGCCCTTCAGCCGCGTGTTATCAGCCGCCACACCTCCTGCATCTCCTTCTTCTCCATCATCATCAGCATCATCATTATCATCATCACTACCCTCATCATCACTGCTGCTGCCAGCCGCCACCCCATTTGCACCTGCATGGCCATTAGCCGCCGGCCCCCCTGCTGCTAGCTGCTGCTGCTGCTGTTCATCATCATCATCACTGTCATCACCTTCATCACTGCCGGAGCCGTCACTGCTAATGCTACCGTCATCATCATCATCACTGCTGCCACCACCAAGCTGATGATCTGCTGCTGCTGCACCCCCTAGCTCCTCAAAGCCTCCATCCAGGAAGTCATCAAGGTCCATGTCTGCTAAGGCCTTCTTGCCCGGTTGTTGCTGCTCGGGCTCTGCGCCATCCCGCTGCTGGTGCTGCTGCCGCTGTTTCTTGTTTACATCTTTGCTGCCTGAGGCTGCAGATGACAGAGGACATTGGTTAGCGGCGTGAAACAGCATTACTCCATACACCCAATTACTGGGTCACAAACATGTCAGGCTATAAGGTGGCGTTACAGGCATGAAAGGATGCAGAGCCCATGTCGGCCGTTACGGGGTTTACAGCATTGGAGGAGGCCTCTCAACCCAGCATGATAGTACGTTTGATTAAATGTCGTGGCAAAATGGTGAGCTGAAACATGCATATTGGTCAGTATTTGCTGCCCAGAGCCAAGAACTGTTGTCTCTCTGTGTTCCACAATGTGCCAGTACCATTATGACGGCGGCAGGCAGCTGTCCTTGCTATTGATGTTGTAAAACTTAATGAAGGGACCATATCTTCCATAACAGGCTGCTATTTACAAACCCTCTTATAAACTGCCAAACCAGCTGGCTGCCGTCCTGGCCTTATTGCAGACCATCTATGGCACATGTGTAGTGAACGGCTGGGGGAGGTGTGGACCACATTAAGTCAAAAACCTACCTGCGGCGGGGTTCAACTGCTTGTCCTTATACTGTTGTCGCTTCCGCTTGTGGATTGCACCCTTTAGGTGTTTCTGAGCAAACTTCTTCGTACTCTTGCTGACCTTTGCCATGGCTATAGACGGAAGCAGAGGGCACCCGACAGCGATCACGCGCCAGAGCTGCGATCTGTTGCAGTATCTATCAACGTCTACTGGGCTTCAGTAGCCCTCCGCATGCCACGAACATGACTTTACAGGTGCCAACCTCGGAGGGATGGGTGGTAGGAGCCAACGCACACAAGCATAAAGAGGGCATACCCGTGTACCTGTTTTGGCTCCGAGGGTACGCGCAGATGGTCTGTAGGTCTCAAGGTCCCCGCATATGCTGCTGTTGGACGGCCGTCACCTGGTTAGGGCTCAAGTTAGGGTGCCGTTCCTGCTTCCGCTGGTGTAACCTCTTATCCGTGATTGTTTTGTATTTCTAAGTTAGAAGGAAGTGATTGTCGCAGGATGGTCCGTGAGACCTCATTTGAACCATCTAGCTTGTCCTTCAGGATAGAACATGTGGTAACGATTTGTAGGCCTCTTTATGCGAGGCTGCCCCAGCACGAAGGGGCAGGTTGAAGGGATCTTCTGTCCCACGATCTGTGTCCCAATACTAAAGCAATACGTTTTAATCAGTGTCTGCTTCTCTTCCACCTGTGTCCCTGCTCTTACACGTATTCCATCCTGTACACATAGACATAACTACGGAAGTCTGCCATAAGCTTTTCGCATGCCATGTTCCAGCTTCGGGCTAGCGCGTCTTTCTGGCCTGCGCAGCGTCAGCACAACTGCTCGCAGCGCCCTATTGGCCGTAGGAGTGGACCGCTTTCATTAAGCAAAAGGGCTGTACGGGCTCAAAGCTATGCGGTTGATACTGAGGTGTCCACCAGCTATGCTGTGCACCACGTTCATTCACGCCTGCCAATCGAGCGTGTGGCGCTTGGCGACAACGAAACCTACATTGTGTCCTATGAAGACGGTGACTGTGCTTGGAGCGTGAGCCATGACAGCGACATTCACGACGTACTGGAAAAGTCAGTGAAGAAGTACAAGAAGCCAGTTGCCTTCGTCTCTCTGGGAAAGAATGATGGCAGCGGGTCATACAATGTTCCCACGGATCCCTCGAACATTTGGTTCGTGAGACGTGATACTGGAACTACATACTTGGGGCCTACCTGCAAGTCCGATTATCCATTCAATGAATTGAATGATCTGTCATTGGCTACGAAGGTGAAGTGTTACAAGGCATATGTGTTGCCAATTCTGCTGTTCGGGAGTGAGTGTTGGTCCCTGACCAAAGTGCAATCGCAAAAGCTTGAGCGGGTGCACTCTAGCTGCCTTAGGAGCATCCTGGGGGTCAGGCTGTCAGATCGGCACACCAATGAGCATATCAGGAAATCATGTGGGGTAGCCACCTTGTCAGCATACATCACAGCAAATAGGCTGAGGTGGCTGGGGCATGTGGGCCGCATGGAGGAGGGCAGGTTGCCGCATATTGCGTTGTTCTCTTCATTACATGGTGACATGACGAGGCCAGTGGGTAGGCCTCGCCATACCTGGGAGAAATGCGTGTGTGCTGATCTGAAGGTGCTTGGTCAAGATGAGGGGAGCTGGGAGGCTTCATGTCAGATTAAGAGTGCTTGGAGGAAGAGGTTGTGGGATCTTACGCACCCTTGGGAAAGCCAACGGTTAGTGAGGTGTAGAAGGCGCACTAAGCAAGCTATTGATAAGCATGTGGAGCGCTATGTGGTGCCTTTCAGTGGCTGGGAGGATGGTGGTTCACCAGTACCTAGGTGGTGGGAGCCACCTCCAGCCCCTACTAGGGTGGTGCTTGATCCTGCTGCCTCCCCGCCACCCATGTGTGATGGAAGTGGAGCAGGTTTTGGGTTTTAGTGGTGGTGTTTGTTTCCCCTTGGTGTGCACGCCGTTGCATCTAGCCTCAGCTTGTGTGTGGCAAATCCACCATCGGTTGTGTGGCTTCGTGATTGTGATCAGGAGCCTTGTGTTTGTGGCCTAGGTTTGTTTGGCCATTGGCATTGCTGGTCTTGCGTTTTGATTGATTGTGGTGGAATGGGGAGGGAGATGATCGCGTCAGCAAGGTCTTCTTTGGCCCCAACAATGGATGGTGTATTTTCAAAGAAGGGGGTAGTATAAGCTGGGATAACCTCCCTGACTCGCTGTCTGATACTATTGATGCGCACTGGGACGAGTATGATGGTGTAGATGACCTCTCCATAGGCCATAATGGAGAATGGTTTGTCAAGTATGGCGATGGTCACTTCGAGTGGTGTGGTGTGCACCCCGCGTTAGAAGCAGTATTTGATTTGCCGTCTGGTAAGAGAGGTGGCGTTGAGTGGGTTGAGTTGGGACCTGATGGAGCCTTCGTAGCCTTGTTTGAGAAGTATACTTGTTGGTATGGCAGCTCGGACCTCACAGAAAAGCTTATTCAAGCTTGAGGGAAGAACCATGAGGGTGTATGTGGATGTGTTTATTTCTGAATGTGCTTAAAGAACTTCACAACTAGCCATGGCAACCATCGCATGAGCAGGAAGATGGTTGCCGTTCAGAATTCACCATATCTTTTCATAACGCTCTGACCAACTGGTCAGAGCAATTCACAGATGCTCTGGCTGCCTTGCTTGGACAGAGGGGGGGAAGAATATGAGCCTTGCAGACGCAAGTTCTACTGCCGTTGGTGTATAATATTGGAGGAGGGCTGTGGGAGTTGTATAGCTGTTGTAAGCTGCCCAATTTGCTGGGTTGCACATACCGTGGACCCTCACTGTGTATAGCATCTGCTTGGCATAGTTATAAGCATACATTCGTGTGCCAGGTACCCTATGCGGCGGAGCTGAGATTTTCCAGTGCATGCTGGTAGCTCTTTGTACATTATGCAAGCAGCTCTTGGTCATGGGCTTGTTTAGTCATGTGCTCAGTGTGTGATACATGCTACAACCTGGTACTGCTGCTCCTGTGTTGTTAGTAGTGAGAAGATCTTGTACAAACAAAAGTAGCAGGGAAGCAAATAAAGAGAAGTCTTACAGAGAGTGAACAAGTGGTTTGTATCTTTGATGTACAGAGATATGGGTGGGTGTGAGAATCTGATGGGTCTGCTCAGGCTCGTAAGGGACTCTGCAGATCGGACCAGTTACAGCCATGTAAACTTGTTGTGGCATCAACATGCCAATTGTAACCGTATTGTGTGTGGAAATTGTTTCGGCCAACTCCGTCTGTACAACCATGGTAACTTCATTGGCATCAAGGACACCATTTGCTGCCACACATAGACCCTGACATGGCAGGTGCTGAAGTTGCTGATCTTGGGGCATTAACAGCCATTTGATGGCATCACATGCTACCTCTGCAGAATCTCCTCGCTCTTAAGGCTCAAGAGCAGGCATTGTTGCACCCATGTGGTGGTGCTCGTGCCCACATGACACGCATGCAAGCATTTCAGCTAGACGATGACCGTGTTCTGATAGTACTGCTGGACGTGGGAACTGTTCTCAATCTAGCATTGGCCCTGCCATGGCTCGTTCCCCGAAGAAATGGCTTGCTCCTTTCTCCCTGGGACGCCATCTCGTGGCCTGCAAGGCACCTGGCTTTAGGCATGCTCGCTTGAGATGGTGAGTGGGCCTATGGTGCTTCTGCCTTGTCATATCATGTGATATAAGCATGTGAGGTCTAATACAGCACAGATGATCCCATGGTCCGGCCTGTGATGCTAGCTGCAGTGTTGTTGTCATGGGTCAGCATGTGTGTCACGAACAAGCATAAAGGGGTTCCTTGTATGGGATTCTGGATAGGCAGAGGTGGAATGAGCTGTTACCTGAGGTTTAGGCAATGGATGTCAATCCAGGCGGTATGTCGTATCGTGAGTAAGCCAAATGGCTGCGCACCGTAAATGTATAGATTTGTCATTATTCGGGGATGAATGGCAAGGTCGTATTTTCGATACCTTTTCTTCTGGACCAAGAGGTGATATTGCTGAGACATTCACTTCTGATGGACCAGGTTCCAGTATTTCTGCCCATGGAGCCTAGGTTGGCTCCGTACGGGCGCCCCCTTTGAGGGGCCATGATGTAATCGTAATCGTAATCGTATATAGATGGTATCCTGTTCCACCTCACTGTCTTCTTTGGGACCGCTTGAGGTGAGGGGCCTATGGCACTTTTTGCTATGGAGTATTCGTGCCATGGAACATTGTCGGCACTCATGGGCGGCATATGATGCATGGGTGTCAGGAGCTCCATGAGGCAGTGAGTAGTTTCCAGTGAGCAGTGGGTCGTTTCTGATCAAAGCTTGACTCTTGAATGTTATTCACTCTCTGTTCTAACCT
Source organism: Pseudopediastrum boryanum (assembly GCA_963556185.1). NCBI lineage: Eukaryota > Viridiplantae > Chlorophyta > Chlorophyceae > Sphaeropleales > Hydrodictyaceae > Pseudopediastrum > Pseudopediastrum boryanum. The sequence continues at coordinate 3,829,013 of OY744503.1, forward strand.
TAGATTCATAAGCATGAAGCAGTGAGTAGTTTTTTTCCTTCTGGTAACTTTCAAACCGTGTGCTCCATCACTGTCTGCGCTGCTGAAGAATTTCCCTGGATAGGCTGCTGTATTTTGGAGATGCAAACCATGTCTGCTATAACAGTTGAGGCAAGATTCTGTTGATGGTTTCAAAGTTGTGAATAGTGAATTATTTACTTGGCACCACGTTACCAGATTACCGATTGGCCCCATCACATACAGCGGTGGAAGAGGTGTCATCAAGTTATCGGTCTGCTCACCCTATCGCTCTGATAGTACTGACTCATAGGTGCCCGCAAGTCTCAGGACTGTATACAGGGGGTCAGAGTGAGGTCCTGACCTTTCGGGTGCCTTGTCCGTGATGGTCCGTGATCCCTTGCCGGCCAGAACGCTGGTGCCCTGCACCACTTTCGGCCTGGGCCCCACAGTAATGCGTGCACATCAATGATGCAGCGAGCTCCAGTGCTTTGCACGCGAGTGCCTGCCGCAAACGGTTTCGAGTGCTGTCGCAGGGGACACATGCTGCACATGGCACGAGCAGCAGAAAGCAGCACACTGGGCTAATGCTTCTTCCAGTTGCAAGCAGCCTAATATCTAAGGGTACTAGTATACTAGTGAACTTAGTATACGTGGCAGTCGAAACGAGTCACGGATATGCAGCCGTGTATGCCCCAGAGTTTTGCCCGGATGCATGCGCGAGTAGTGTGCTGTTAATCCATACAGAACTCGGGAGAGAGCTCTAGTTTGCAAAAGGAGGGCTGAAAGCAGCACACATGACAGATTGAGAGTTATCCTCTGCAAATGAGTCGTTTCCGCCTGCCCCAGTGGGGCTTGTCAGCGCAATGCCATAGCAGAGCAAAAACACGGCCTGCTCTGCTAAAGGGGTTTCGGACTCCTCATGCGAGATTTAAGCCGCTGGTTGAGACCAACTGGTGAGATCCAGCCAGACTCCGTCAGGCCCTGTGGCTAGTGGTCATACTAAGCTACACTCATCAGTAATCCAAATATTGAACGGTGTACAGTCTGCATTGGTCAGCTTCTCACCACCATTTGCTTCTTGGTGCCTTCCCAAAAAAATCACCGTGCAGGAGAGGTCCATCAGCAGGATACGTTTGTCGACAATCAATGACATTTAATGCACACTGCAGGATGAACCTTGCCCCCTCATCATCTGCAGGAGATAGCAGCCTGACCATTCTTACAAGGTAACTCGCATGCAATGAGGCAATATAGAAAGGTGTTGCTGCCAATCAGCAATTATTGTGACAATTTATCCAGGAATTGCCCTTACTGTGCCTGAGAGTGTGTAAACGTCCCCTACTTTAAACTGGTTCGTAAGGCCTGGCCAGTGCGTTGTAACTAGTTGTCTCTGCTAGGAGTCCACAACCAGATATATGCAGATATATTTTAACCCAGCATATAATGGTGAGGAGGGGTTCTTAAACTTTTTAGAAGTAAAGTATTGCTAAATACCTTATGTGGCCGAACGTTGACCCAGCTTGCCCTTGACTACATCACAGCGCCTCAAATGATGACATTAAATTCCTAATCAAGGCAGCAGGTATGTATACCGATGTATAGTATGCCATTGCATCACTCCAAGGTGCGAGGGGGCACAAGCTGCCCGCTGGGCATGCCCATGCCAGCGGTCACTAAACACGACTATCACAAGCTGGAAAGGGCACAGCACACTCTGTAAACCAAGCTGGGTGTGACAAATAGGAGCCCTTACCTTCATAGCTTACTAACCTCATTTTTAGCCCCTATGCAATTGAGCTGATGGCTTAAGTCCTTGCCCTATAACGCACCTCTCCTGCAGGAGCTAGATGTTGTGCATGGAACTGTGCTCACAGCCAGCTGGCGGACATATGTACAGCTCCATGGTGATCGCATTGGGACCATTGACAAACCTGAGCTCTCCAGTGGGTCCAAGCTAGAGGGACTTGACTTTCAGGAGGCTATTGAGAAGGTCTTGCAACCAGGCATGCCCATAGCAGCACTGGTTGTGCGGCGTCCCTGCACCAACTGCTGGGGCAAAGTAACAGAACCAAGGTAGGCATGCGGATTGGCTGGCTTGGTGGAGGGGGTAGAATGGGATCACTCTGTCAAAGGGAACATTCCCAAGGCAGCGGTTAGTAGCCCTGATTTCATTTGTTGGTGAAAGGGCCATGGCAGCAGCGTATTTGCGATGTTTAAAGTGTCAACAAAAACCATGTCACAGAGTGCAATTTTGCGTATCTTCTGCGCTGCAAAGCATTGGTCTCCTGCCATCTTGAACCGTGCCTCACGGTGGTTCATCTGGTGGAGAGCGGGGTGGAAAACAGAGACCTCTAGCCTGTGCCTATCTGACAGATGCGTTACAGTGTGCTACCAAAACATCCTAGTAGCTCCTGGCACCTCCTGCATGTATCTATAATCACTACTGGAACAGCTCAAGCAAACCGCGGCATGCAAACTGCGTCAGTGATACACACCATGTATTCTTTGTGCTTCATCAGGTACCAACTTGCGCTCAGAGCTCTTGAACGATACCCGGGAGAAGTGTGGGACAACGCACCTGCCATGTTTGAACATGCTCTGACTTTTCAGGGCAGGGTAGCTGCTGCCTTGCGGAGGAGAGTGCAGGAGCAGGAAGCAGGGGGTGAGAAGCTCATCCTAAGTGGCTATGTGGCTGACAGATCTGAGGAGGGCCTGTGGCTCTTCATATGCTATTCGCCCAAGATCATAGGATGGCTGCCACTGGAGAGCATGTCCAAGGTAATGCAGGGCCAATCCCATTCGCCTTATCAGCACTGCTCGCTTGCGCAAGTGATAAGAGCATGCATATTAAAGCACTGTGCTGTTGTGACAGCACGATCCTCCGCATACAACCACCAGCATCGCCTGTGCCTGCACCCCATACAGGACGGGCACAGCCTTTAGTTTTCTTGACTTGGCAGTCGTTCAGGCTGCCTTGATGTATGTTGCTTGCTAATACCAGTAGTGTAAGGTCATATCACCAGTAAATTTTGCCGCTCTGCTATTTGGTATCCATCGGTGCTGTTTATGGTTTCGTCCATGTGCAGGATTTGCAGGAATACCCCCCAAAGCTTGTCGAGCACATTGAAGCTTATGCACTTGACATCAAAGAGGTGAGTGAAGCAAACCAATATGCCAGCTGAGTGAATCCTTCTAGTCAACATTCTTCTTGGGACATTTGGCCCCACATACAAGGGGGACATGGACCTGTACTCAACTTCATGCATGGCACGGCTTGGTGGAGATTCCTGGGAGCCTAATGCACTCCCACTGCATTTGGCGGCAGCTCCAGCACAATGTCATGCAGTAAGCATCTGTGATGCTGTGGCCTTTTGAACCTGTGACATAGTGGGGTCTGTTGCTTTCAAGCAGCTCTTTTGTTGAAGGAGGCAATGCAGCCGAACACTGCATGCAGCTTAAAGTGCACGGTGCTTTTTCTTGTACTTGACAGGAACTCTTGGTATTGCTCTTGCTGGCCTTGCGGGCCTTTACCTCCTTTTGTTACAGGGTGGGCTTGATGATGCGGAGGGCTTTTCTACTGGTACAGCAGACACAGCACAGCACGGATGTGCCACAGGACCTCCCGCTGACATCCTTGTGCTTCTGAATCAAGCACCTTTGGCAGCTGATAGGCATAAAGACCGTGAGGAGGTCAGGAAGGAAGAGGGCGAACGGGACCGGCCTCCCCCTCCGCCTAGACTCCAGGTGAGATGTCAGGGGCAAACGGTGATTTCTAGGGAAGCCAGGCAGGTGATGGGTTGTAGGTGTGGAGGAGTGGGTGCAGAATCGGGGCAACTCGTGAAGGGTGGGGATGATCAGCATCATTTGTGATGCATAACCCCGCGGTATCAATGCTTGGTGCAATTGGCAAGTGGCCCACGATCATACCATTCCCGGTGGTATAATCGTGGGCTGCGTCATGTCTGCATCAATGAGCCAACAACAGCAATCTACTGAAGGGTGTGGACAGGAGCGTGCGCAGGGCTTAAAATTCCCAATTGGCACACAATGGCAGTAATCAACCACTCTGCGGTCAAAGAGTAAGGAAGACCGGAGAAAGCTGCCTTCTGATCCAGTCCTGACATGCGTGTTGCCACTTTCACCTTACCTTGCAGAGGAATCAGCTAATATGGGGCAAGGTCCGGGCTGTGAAACCGTATGGCGTCTTTGTCAAGGTAATTGGTATAACCGCCCTACTGCACAAAAGCCAAGTCTCAAAAGAGAGGGTGACCGACATGAAGAAGCTTTTCAGGGTGGGAGAGCGCGTCCGGGTCCTTGTGTTGGAGATCAACAAGAAGAAGAAGCGTGTGAGGCTGAGCACGAAGAAGCTTGAGAGCACCCCTGGGGAAATGCTGCAAGACCGTAGCTTGGTGTATGCCAATGCAGAGCAGACTTTGGCTCGGCTGGGCGTTCAGCCTCTCATTCTCAACTAATCGTAAACAAGACTTGAAGCCTCAGTTGAGAAGAAGTGCAGTAGTGGCAAGTCAGCACATGGCAAGTCGAAATGGGTTGGCCTGACCGTCGGACATACATTGGCTAGCAAAGAATCTAGGGTGGGCTGGTGGCAGCCATTGTGTAAGTTTTGGAAAGGAACGGGAATATGCCGTTGGAGCCTAAGTGGCTCCTTGTGGGTGGCGCTGCCCCCACCGGCGCCCCGCTTTGATGGGCCATTTGGTAATTGGTAATTGGTAGTGTGCAGCACACTACAGTCCCCAGGCATGATGCTGCGTTTGCCAATGATCCTGGCAAATGACAGGCTTGTAAGCAGATGATGTGCAGAGCATGTGTGCCATTGGTTTGGGCCCAATCAACCTGCATGTATGTCTGCGGATCTGTTACAGCTGTGCCCTCAGCGCAGTCAGCAGCAGTGGCGGCAAGGAGTGCCCAGGGTGCAGGAATGCTCCGTCTCTGCTTTGGCACGGACTGGACGAGGGTGGACTGGAAGGTTTGTAAGTGCGACTGGAAACGCTCGGACCATAGCAGAGCAACAGCAGCAGGAGTAGCAGCCACATAGTCACAGGTTAAGCCATGGCAGGAAGGCACTCTAGCAGCTGGTGTCCTGATGCTACACAGGCTTGGCAGCAGCACTAGCAGCAGCACCTGTGGGAATACAGGATAAGTGTAACAACACGAAGTAAGGCACACTGATCATGGATGTGTGTTAGCCCAACATGTATACCAGGGCTCCCTGATAGCCATGGGCTTCCATGACATGCCGTGGAAATTCTTTTACATACTGATCCTGCCAATTGTACTTCTTTTGCACAGAAATTGTTTTTGTACATCTTGATGATTGTCAAAGGCGTACGGATGACATCATCGTGTTCCGAGCTTCAGGGGAATTCAGTCATCAGGTGGTGGGCATACCTTGAGCTCCGGTAGATCGTATAACAGCTGCTTGGACTATGTGTCAAGTTTACATGCAAGAAGGGCTTTCACCCCTTCTTTGCATACTTCTCTCTCCCTCTGTCTTCCTCTTTCTTCAGCATACATAAAATTGGAGTGCAAGTACCTGTCCTGGCTGACTTGAGAATTCTACTGCATGATGGTGATTTTGTACAGTATGCAAGCAGCTTCTGGCAATGGCTTCATGGGTTTATTCGTGAGTGTGGAGGTTATGCACTACATGCTGCAACTTGGCAATGCTGCGTAGTCTGCCTGGAGATGTAAAGGGACATGCAGACAAAAGCAGCAGGGTACCAAGCAGAAAAGGAAGGCAACAGATATGTTCCAAAGAAATGCTGAACATATCGTTCGTACTTATCTTGGCATGTGGAGTACCGGTAATCGTGTTGCCTCCAGGTTCAAAATTGGTTGGGTCTGCCCAGCAGGCTCAGAGACTTAGTTACACATCTGGCAAGGAAAGCCTGTAGAGTCATCAACACATATCATAGGGCATTGTGCGTGGCATGGTAGCCGCATCTAAACTGCAACGGTGACTTCAAGGGCATCACAAACACCATCACTACTCACCAACGCTGCCGAGGTCTGGGTAAGAGATGTCGCCGCAGAATGGGGCTGCTCAGGCTACCTGGCACCACTGATGGCACTGCAATATGGGCTCCACTCTGATAGCATAAGCTCGTTGAAGTAAGCAAAATAACATGGCTAGTCTTGCATTGGGGCATTCAATATTGGGGTAACCTGCCACTCTTCCGCTGCGTTCTTTTCAAGAAGCAGAGACTGGTCACCCATGCTTTCATCTTGCTACTGGAATGTATGCCTTTGGATGTTTCTTGGGTCCCCCACTCCATGCCGTCACCTCCGATCAGCAGTACTAGTGTCCCTAACGGATGAGCAGTCGGGTAAGGCTAATCGTCTTTGGAGCAGTGTCTGTAAACTTTAATAGAATAGCCTTGCAGTTGCATGTTGTAGTCAGCAATGCTAACCGCAGAAGATCATCGGCCCAGCTTTGCTCATGCATGGTCGTAGTGCTGCCGTGAGTGCTGCCGCAGGCTAGATACCCCTGGAGTTGTGCTTCAAGACCTCCGCTCAGAAAGCTGTCGGGCAGTGAACCGAGACAACACGATCACTATAGCGCGCTGTGATTGATTGAGGTTGGCACGCACTCGGCAATTAGCCCAGGGTGCCTGACCAACAGGTGGATGCCTGCTCGTTGTTACAGCCGAGTAGCCAGAACCACGCCTCTGCCAACTCGCTATGTGATTGCTAGGAGGGCCAAGTGGCCAAGGTACAAGCTCCCGGAGCATGCGAGACGGTAAGATGCCAGACTTCAGTCCAGGCTTGGCTAAGGTTTCCCCTGTCACATCGGTGTATGCTGTCTCTGTGATGTTCTGGTGCAATGTGTTCAATGCCTGCTGCGGCGATCCACTCCAAAAGCATTAATCATCCAGCAGTTCTTGCTGAGGACCATTCTTGCACTCATCACATAGCGGATCCAATGCAGGTGTTGTGCCCTTTCCTTGGCTGGAGAGAACCATGTGGATTTTGTTGACAGATACATAGACAGATACATAGAAATGACACGTTTTTGCCTGGAAGACGAGGAAGGCAAGGATCCCGCCCTTTCAGAGGACAAATATGACCTGGACTACACTTACAAGGTAACAATTCTACACCATCACATGCCAGGCCAAAGCTTGCAGCATTGACTTGTACTCCACAGCACTCCGTCTATCAGCAAAATGCATTGTAACTCTCCAGGAGCCAGGGGCTGATGCTGTGTATTTTTCTCTTCACCAAAAAGGTCAGAGGAACAAATGGCAATGTGGCAGCATTGCCTGGGTAATGGCTTTCCTTTTCCCTGGTCACTGCGTGTTGCAAGCAGCTCCTCAGCTCTACCAAGGCGTTGCTGTTTTCACAACCACCATACATTTCACACCACCTTTGCAGGAGTTAGATGTAGTACAAGGAACCGTGCTCAGGGCCGGTTCGAAGAGCTTTGTAAAGCTGCCTGGTGACCGTGTTGGTGTCATTGGGCCAATATGGGATGCCTCCCATGGCCAGGTGGCCAACGACTTCGATAATGCCATTAAAAATATCCTTCACGTGGGCATGCCCATCGCAGCAGTGATCAAGTCAGGACCTGGCAAGAAGTATTATTACAAGGGAGCTCCAGAAGGCCCGTATTGGTAGGAATGGAATGATCTGCTCAGATTTGGCCATTAACAGTCCTGGCTGGCGCCTATTGCACTCTATGAAGAAAGCAAAAAGAAACAAAGCTAGAGAGCAAGCTGGTATCGACTGATGAGCTGCCTGGTCTCAATGCTCCCTGTTCTCTAGAAGCGTTGCGAATTACAGTTTCTGCCATTGTGCTTCTGGTGCAATTTTTGCAATAGCAGAGACCACCTTGATGCTGGCTGTATGTATAGTAGGTTTAAAAGGCCTGCTGATTTGCATTGCTGATTCTCTGTCGGCATGGGGAACAAATTTTGAAGACGAGGGTTATAGTTCATGTTATGCCATGATAAAGGTGCCACAGGGTCAACAAGAGGGGTGCGGTCATCAGCAAGCTTGAGTGTTTTGATGCAGCTGAATATTGCACTACCCATTGGCCCCAAGGTTGTGCTGCTTCACCTACTTGAATCCAGAGATCTGCTTTAAACCTTGCAGCGAACTAGCCACCGTGTCCCAAGTTTGCCTTCGTTGCTCTGACATTGGCTCTGACAATTTGCTCAGGGCAGATGCAGTTGCTCTCTGCTGCCTTAACAGCGACTCAGCATATCGGTGAACACATCAGAAAAGCCAGCTTTCTTGGCCTGCTGCACAGGTACGAGCTTGCACTCTGGCCCCTTGAACAGTACCCTGGGGAATTGTGGGACAATGCAGCTGCTCTCTTTGAACGGGCCTTGAGCCCCACAGGGATGACTGCTATGGAAGGGTTGCCGCTGTTGAAGTGGAAAATGGGCATACCATGGAGGAAGAAACTCATTTTGCAGGGCGCAGTGACAGAGAGAAATGATGAGGGCTTGTGGCTCAAGCTGCTTGATGGGCCTGAGATCAAAGCGTGGCTGCCCTTCACAAGCATGTCTGAGGCAAGGCAGGCTCCTAGAGCCATGGTACCCTTAAGCAGCCTGTATCAGGGCTGTTCACTTCTTGCTGCATCTCTTGAGCGCTCCGACAGACAGAAACACTAAGTGGTGTCAGTTTTGATCCGTCTTTGGAAGGAAAGCAGCCCATGCTTTGCTCTTTGCAAAGTGAAGGAACGAATGGACCCTTGCAATAGCTCAGTGGGGGGTTAAGGGGACTTGGGTTGTATGCGCTGGTCTCCTGCTAAATCATGCTCTACCAATATTTGAGGGACAGACTTTGGCAACTCCCAAATATCGTAGCCAAGGGATTTGAACGAATGTGTTATTTTTATTTGAGTTACTTGCATTCTAGCCATTATCCCGGGTCCTATCAAACTGTGTTTCATGCACTCTCGTGTCCAGCTTTCATTTCAAGAACATGATGTACCCGTTCCACAGGATTTGAGACTTTTTAGGAATGTGCAGTCACCTCAAAAGATTGAGGTGCTCCTATGCTATCCTCCATCGTGATCAGGGACCCTCTCTGCTCTGAAGGTATCCTGCTGCTAGAGTGTTTCACCTTTACATTATGAGATCAGGCACTCATCTTTTAGATTTTGTCCTTCGCGTAAAAGCTATCTTTATTGTGTCTTTGCATCTGCAGATGATGAGGGAAAGTCCTCCACTGCCAGGGGAGGTGATTGAAGCATATCCCATTGCTATGCAGGAGGTGGGTAATACAGCCAAGACATCGAATAGGAGCAGTGGCTTGTTCCTATGCTTGCCTGTTGGCCTTTACCATTCCTAAGCAGGAGCAGCTTGCCGCAATGGACTGTTTGCAGAGGTCTGTTTTGGGCTTGACTTCTTACACGTGTGCTACATGCTTCATGCTTCTGTCAGGCCTTGGTTGCGAGTTACTAGGGCAATGGCTGGCACGCTGGAAGCCCAACACGGGCACTCAGGGCATGTTACGGAGAACAAATACCAGTCTAGGCCATCGCCACCAGCATCTACCCTGCCCCCAGCGCAGCTTGTTCTGTGTGCAATTGGCGGGAAATGTTGGTGGTGGACACAAGGTGGCAGGTCTCCCCACTTCAGTCCACAATGTCTGTCTATTGAATGCATTGAGGACCACTTGGGAGCGATGGGAGCCATTCCAGCTGATTGCTCTTCATTGAAGGGCAGCGTGCTTACGCCATGTCTCTAACTATTTGGCTACGGCCATCCTGTCCTTGCTAATAGGCGGGTGACTTGAGGGCTGGAGGCTGCTCCTTGGAACGAGCGCCCACATCCCAGCAGTCCGTCCGAGGACCTGATGGTGGTGAATATGCAGTGCTTCTGGACCAAGCAGCTTTGGCAGCTGAAAGATACAAGCGGCGAGAGGACGCCAAAGATGTAGAGGTTAATATGATGGTTGAAGATGCAAGGTGGGAGATCAAAGATGCGAAAAGAAGGGCATGGGAGGCTAAGGTTCAGGTGAGGCACAAGCACCAGGGGTTAGCACCTGCTGGGGGAGGGTGGCTGGTTGAAGGGGTGGTTAATGGCAGAAGGTGCCATTATCGTAATCAGGGCCACACAGGAGCATTTACAGGCTGGGAGAAACCAATTGGGCCAGGTTCTGCCAGACCCCCAGATTGGGATTGCAGGGGTATTGACCCTGTACCAGCAGCACACAGGGGGTCTCAGGCTCCACAGGGGCGAGGGCTGCAAGTATAGAAGCCATGGGAAATGCACACTAGCCATAACCTCTCGGCTCAAATAATGGTCAGCCCATGTGGAGCGACACTCTAAGAAAGCCAGGGCACCTACACTGTATTTTCTATGGCGAAAGCTGGTGCAGAGTGTTTGAGTTCTAGGAGAGGTAACAGAGGGACCTTTAGGCACAAGGTCTAGGCATGGGGAACTAGGGCTTTAAGGGTTGTTTGAGCATGCCAATTGGGCTGCAGAGCACAAAGCCGGAAGCATGGGATGCTCTGTGAGATGATGGGGGGGCCGGGCTAGGGCAACTGGGTAAACAATAATGTTCAAAGCAATACAGCTTCCACGTAGTATGCTGTGGTGCATGCAGCTCTCATTTTGCAGCCATTTTGACATTTGGATTTGCCTTTCTGGAATAGGGCACGTGCATACGATGGATAATGTGCATTTGCTTCTTCTTTTGTTTTGCCGCAGGTGGGCCAGCTGAGGTGGGGCACGATCACAGCTGTGAAGAAGTTTGGAGCCTTCGTCGATGTAGATGGCATCACCGCCCTGCTGCACATAAGCCAGATCTCACAAGAAAGGCTGAGTAGCATGAACAACATCTTCAGGGTGGGAGAGCGGGTTAGAGCGCTCGTTGTATCCTGTAGTTTTGAGAAACAGCAGGTAAACCTGAGCACAAAGAGGTTTGAGCGTAGGCCTGGGGACATGCTGAGGAATCGTGAGAAGGTGTATGCCAATGCAGATGCTTTAGCTTAAACACTACGTGATTTGCAATTTGCTTATGAAGCTTCCCTAAGGTAGGGTGCAGGTGAACACGCTAGCACATGGTATGTAACAAACGCACTGGTTCTCTTGGAACCCTTCGGATTGACAGTCTGAAGCGTGCAATGGGTAATGGGTACTGAGTTATGTGGGTAGAGCTGCCCGGCAGCTGCCTGGATGGTGCTGCCCTGCAGCTGTACTGGAGCTGCCCAGCAGCTGCCAGTTTGTGGCACTTGTGTGTGCAAACTCTTGCCAATGTGGTGTGTGCGACTGCTATATAATCTGAGGCTGTGCTAAAGGAGAGCAACTCTTTGGAGTGGGCTCTGGTGTGTGTGCAGTCTAGTAGGTGTTGCTTTGAAGTTTACATGGCCTTCAGACTTATGACAAACCCTAAACAGCCCAGAGCGTGGTTTCGGGAGCATGCCAAGGCTATATTTGTAGACTTGATGACGGGGTTAGGTTTTATAACATCTGGCCTACAAATTGACGCTGCAGACTTCAGTTTGGCTACTGGACATGTATCCCCTGGGAACATCTGCCGTGGGCATTCACTGCAATTTTGAGGATCCACGAGATTCAAGGGCGAGGATATTTGTTCTGGTAATATGGTGGTAGCAATACTATGAGACGTATTTTGCGACCCTGACGACTTTCAGTCGATGCCTTTCGTACTAGCTCCCATGTTCCCAGATCCACCTGCCTCAGAAGGCCGGCCGCTAGATGACGCGGATAGACAGTGTCGTGTTGCTCCGTAATGCAACTGATTTGCAGCGTATTTAAACGGAATGGCTTGTCGGCCGGCTTGTCGGGGCTACCTTACGGCATCTGAGAAGCATACTACGAGTAGACGCTGAAGTGAGTACCGTCTGCTTGAAGCGGCCCAGAATACATCCAAACCAAAGAGCCACACCGCTCATGTGAACCATATCCTTTTTTAATCGCCACGCATTTGACTCCAAGCAGAGCAGCATTAGGGGTCTGAATCTACTCTGGTACTGGCCCCAGCAGGTCTGCCAGTGTCTTCCCCTGTCCTTCTACCTCCGGCTGTTGCACCCCCAAAACATCCTCTAGCCACTTGGGGGTCTTCTGCTTGCCGTTCTTCGTCATGCCAGGTATGAACCTCAATCCACCACAGTCGCCCACACCTAGCTCAGCCTGACGGTAACAATACCTGCAGGGGTGCAGGAACAGCATAAGAAGTGTTGGCTTAGCTGGACGAATTCAAAGGTGCTTAGGCAATGCGTGGTCATAGACCGAGGACCTAACACATCTCGAGACCAGCTATCGGTAATGGCGAACACCTGCTTTGCAGCTAAAGCACAGGACGCACTGACTGCAATGGACCATAGACAAGCATCTCCCAAGCACCCGAGAGCACTGCCAAGCCACATGTGGGTGACTCTTCACTGCCACAAACAAGTGCCTACATTTGCACCTGACAAGTGATACATGACATAATGACATGGTCCACTTCTACGGACAACCAGGACGCCTATTATGTACAGAATAGTACAAGGGGCCGATACAAAAGGCTGAGATTATATGTCACTGCCATGCCTAAAGATCAAATGTCTGGAATGTAGCTGCAGATGTATCATTTTGATTCCTAGAAGATTCCTGCTGCGATGCCTTCCGAAGTTCCTTCCCGAAAGATCCCGCTCTGGACGTGACAACAAACAAGTACGCACCACCATCCTACTACAGACCGTCACGTCTTCTCAACCCATGTATTGAAGATACATAGGAGCTGCATGCCTCTACGCCTTCCATAATTCTTTCCATGAGAACCCCCTTTTGTACATGAGAACAACCGAGTAAGCACCACTGTACTACTATGGACGATAGCGTTCTCCCCCACTCCTGTACTGCAGCCACTACTCTGTTCCTCTGTAGCATCTACTACCAGTACCCCAGGCAAAATTGCTGATGCTCAACATCTCTGCTGTCAAAAATGGCTGCAATGCTGAGCTGCCTGCAAAATGCACACGCTATTTGCCCTCCCCCAGCCATGGAGCTATGCTGCTTCCTCTTGCTGGCCCAGATCCCCTCTCACTTGTTAAGTATGTCCTTCTTGTTCTTTGCCTTATTTGCTTCACTCTTCTCCAGCAGGGCCTTCAGGGTGCCACTGTTCTTGAAGTTCTCATCTACAGCATCTAACTTCTTCTTTTGGCTACCTGAGCAAAGCAACACACCGCATCAGCTCAACCGATAAGACTTGCAGATGCAGCCTTGCAAAGTGTCATTAAAGGTGTCAGAAGGGCATAAAGGCTACTGAGCAGTCAAGGAGGGTAAGAGCTCACAGCTTTGCCTTCAAGAAGCGCATGGATACTAAGTAACCAAGAACCACCTGCCAGAGCTCTGGAACATCAGATAGCAGGTCGCATCAAAGACCAGCAAGGTACATCCTTGGGCTGGTGATAACCATGGCCATGCACCAGCAAAGGTATATAACAGGTTCGTTCCTTGGCCAGGAAGGGTTTGTTTCTGCTTTTCATGTTTGCCACGGTCCTCTTCTCCTGATAGCAAGGTAGCCATCACGTCGCTGTGGCTGGTGGGCTCTGCTGCTGCTCTTGCTGTACTTAATGGCGGCACTATTGCTGCTTTGTCCCGCAATTCCCTTCCCTGCGCTGCTGCTGCTGCTGTTCCTGCTATTGAAGAAGGCTGTACTGCCCTGCCGCAGTCACTGCTGGGCAACAATATAGTACATCATGGCTAGCCTGGTTTGCTGCCCAGTGCAATGTGTTACAGAGTGTGTGCAGACTTCGCCCCAACCAGATCTGCTTCATAGCAGCTTGCTAGGGACTGCGCGATGGTAGAACATAGCTGTGACTAGCTACACAATTCTGAGTGCCAAGTACAGAAGAGGGAAGTGAGAGCATCCTGCCCTTGTTGAATTAAGCAAGGAGATGGACCTCCATGCGTGGATTTAGGCTGCCGAGCACTCACCTGACATTTCAGAGAAGGGGTTGGCCAGATTGACTTCGCAGTCCTCGCCGCTGCAGTCTGCGGGGCTTAGAGCATATGCACCCTGAGGTGAAGCCCCTAGCATCACCGCGCTGATGAGGACGCCTGCGGTTATCTGGGACATGATTGCTGTGATTGGCTTTCCTGCGGGCGTCTGCTCCTGTGGAGTTGCATAGCTCCCTTGCCGTTGTGAGTTCACTCTAGTGAGTCGCATAACTTGTCTATGAGGTCGCGGCTGCTGCAAAGCGGCAGCACGGCCGCTGCAACTTAACGCTTTGGCATTCATGGTAGGCTTCACAGTCGTGATCTCCCTGATAGGCTGCAAGGGGCTTGAAGTCCAAAATATTGGATTCAGGGGTCGCTTTGGATGCGGTGGTGTTTCTTGTACATGTGACGTGCCTAAGGGTTGCCTCTTGCAGCATACATGAACACACAAGGCCGTTTCATTGCGGAGGGACTTGGGGCACTACGGTGTCACCCCGGTGTGTGGCTAGTACCGCATCACATATGGCCTCAAACTGGCAACAGTAGGCACAGCGGAGAGCCCTCCAATCCGCAGGTCCCACAGTAACCAATTGCACGAATTGCACAAGGAGACTGTGATGTGCTGTGCCTTTACTGGTGGGCACAATTCCTTCGGCAGCTGCGCACTATCTTTGCTTCTGGGCCCATTTGACGCCTGCTCAGATGTGTAGAAACTCCATTTTCCTCATTTAATTGGCTAGAGCGTCCCTATTCATCCAGCCTGCGCTAGCCACAGATACCAATGGCTGCCACCACTTCGAAAGCGGGGCTCTTGGGGCTCTGCCAATCCAAGCACACCGTAGCTAGGCTACTCCAGATCAAGAGCCATGATGTTAAGCCGTATCTAAGCGTGCGAGCGCATGCAAGCGCGTCGGCTACCGCCCAGGTTAGTACATGTCCCGGTTGTTAAGGTCCTCCTCATAGGACCAGGTTCCCCACCTTGCTCTGAAGGAAGGCAACTACAAGATGTGTCAAATGCGATCGTGTCCTTCTGCAGGAGCAGCAAGAGTCGCAACAAGCTTCAACAGCAGCAGCAGCAGCACCAGAAACAGCAGCAGCAGCAGCACCCACGAAAGGACGCAAAGTGGGTGTCTCATCTGCTCAAACCAACAACAAGCAGCTCATTGACACCAATCCTCCGAGAGGTAAGCTCACATTGCACCTCCAATGCAGTCATAAGCTTTAAATGCCACATGGCTGGAAACCCATACAACGTGCAGCCGGTAGCAGCAGCAGCAGTAGCAGCAGCGACGGCAGGAGAAGCAACAGGAGCAGCCCATAATAAGAGCCTTTACCAGCAGCAGGAGGCGCACCAGTCGATGGAGCAGCAGGCACAGCATGAAATTGCTAGCACTAAGTCGCTGCAACTCTCACAAAGGTCGCTGCAGACTCCACTGCAACTGTCACAAAACCCGCCATGTGCGCTGGCAGAAAGGAACAACGCCTGTCTTTGCCTGGGTGACGTGGGTCAGGGTCACATGAAGGGCTTGTTACCAAGTTCCCAAGAATCGTCTAGTAAGCTTCTGAACAGCAAATCAGTTATCAAAGTATTCACTAGCCCAAGCAGCAGCAGCAGCAGTAGCAGCAGCTCCCTGGTGGCCCTGTCTCTTCCCGTCATTTATGATCCCTCTTCTAAAATAGCTTTATGATCTCTTCAAGATACAACTACATTCCAGGGTCTACTATTACAGCAAAAAACCCATTGCGGTCATTATGGTCTTCTCCACTCTCCCGTTTCCTTGTGCCTTCTTTGCAGGCACTCGTGATTTCTTCCCAGAAGACATGCGCCAGCGCACATGGCTATTCAACCAGTGGGCAGCAGTAGCAACCGCCTTTGGCTTTGAGCAGTTTGATGTGCCTGTACTGGAGTCAGAGGAGCTATTTGTGCGGAAAGCAGGCGAGGAGATCACAGACCAGCTATACAACTTTGAGGACAAGGGTGGCAGGAGGATGGCCCTGAGGCCTGAGATCACCCCCTCACTGGCTAGACTGGTGCTGTCTAAGGGAAAAGGGATGGCACTGCCTGCCAAGTGGTGGACGATAGGGCAGTGTTGGAGGTGAGAGGGAGATGGGGGGAAGGCGGGAGGAGATGTGGGAGAATACCTGGAAAGGGGAGGTCTGGTCGTGGCATCGGGGGGAGGGGATGGGGGGAAGAGGACAGACGATGGAGGGGAGGGGGATTATTGCCTGATGCCGGGAATGAAAGAAACGGGGAAAGGGCTGGAGGAAAGGAGGGAAGTTATCTGGAGACGAGCGGCCTGGTCGTGACAGAGAAGAAAGGGGGACAGAAGATGAAGGGGAGGGGTGTTGTTGTGTGATGCTGGGAATAAAACAAATGGGGAAAGAACCGACCCCATTTTCTGGAAGTGGGTACAGGGATCAAAAGCATGGGAGGGCAGGGGGATATGATATGAATAGGCAAAGCATAGCCCAGGTCGTGGAAGTGACATGGTAGGGTTTCGTCAGAGGTATACCAGAGTTTGGAAAGGGCAAGCCACTCGATGCTGACTGCCCTATTGTGACTACCCACGGCATGGCAGCTCCATTAGATGGTTTGCTGAAGAGGGCTGAGGGCTGTAGGTGATACGTAGACCTGCACATGTATAGTTCAAGTTCATGGGCCACGGTACACGAGACGGATGGCAGGCTAAAGTAGTGGTTGGTCCATGTAGGGAGTGCTGTAGATGAGGGCGTCCTATCACACTCGTCCACATGCCTACGCTTGCCGGCAGTCTCTCCCTTTCCCACTATGTTTCCCGAGGGTACCAGCGCTGGCCCTTGACAATTGTGGATCGTAGTCATTGAATTTGAAGAGCATAGCAGTCAAATAGAAAACTCCTGACTGTTGCACCCATTCTTAGTGTTGCAAATGCAGTCAGGTTTTAAGATACACAGGAGTTTCCACGAATTACTTTGTCCCCCCATTCGCCTCCTGCCCATGCCTCACACCCTTCGCCCTTGCCAACTTTTCTTGCCACCATCCAGGTATGAACGCATGACCCGTGGTCGGCGCCGTGAGCACTACCAGTGGAACATGGACATCATTGGTGTATCAGGTGTTGAAGCTGAGGCAGAGCTCCTGGCAGCCATCACAACATTCTTTAGTCGTGTGGGTCTCACTGCTGCTGATGTGGGCATCAAGGTGTCCAGCAGGAAGGTGCTGCAGGCGGTGCTAGCCAGGTATAATGTACCT